>APFE030560656.1:253650-329111 GCA_000404065.3 Pinus taeda
AACATTCCCCATTGCGGGTGCAAAGCATGGTTAAACAAGGCGATTTGACAGTGTGAAAGGCATCGACTCTCCAGTTGGGAGGCCAAGTGGAGACCATGAACGACAAATACCTCTATATTAATTCTGACACATTGGAGATCCTCTTCAGCTCAGCAAACTGGTGCATTCACCTTGTAGTCATAATGCAGTTTGATTATGGTAAGGTTATATGTCCTCTGGCTCCTATGTGGGGTATAATTACCCTGTGTGTGAGGAGAACATATCAATTGTATCTTAATGGCTTTCGCTTGCCAGGCTAATGTTAGAGTTCAAGTTATGGTGTATATGGATGCAATTCTTAATGTATGTGGATGCAATTCTTGATGCCGTTTCTCTTCGTTGTGTCATGGCAGCTAGGTACCCTGACAATCTTTGCCATTTTGTTCTCTCAAACATCAAGATGATGGGGATTCGCCTCACACTAGTCTTCGGGTCTGAGTAGCCCAACAGACTTTCTCTGGGCATTCAGAGGCTCAACGACAACATTTTGATTCCCATTCTAGGTTTGGGGCAGCAGACCAATATCTAGGGTGATTACAATGGGGTTTGCAATTCCCCTTAGCCTACAATTTGGGGTTGTGGTTCATTCAAACTCTATGGATTTCTTAGGGTGCTTGCTCAACGTTATTGCGCTTGGGCGAGTCCAAAAATTCTTCCTAGCGACCCATTTCCCATGTCTCAGTGTTTCGTAAGGTCTCAACCATTCAGAGGGGTTGGCTCACCGAGTTTTGGCTCACCGGGTGTCATCCTCCAATTCCGTTTGCCAATCAGTGACTCGTGGGCATGATCTCTAGCAATCGATCGATTCATGGTTACGAAAAGTGGCTTGTGGCTATGGTGTCGCTCATCGTTCACTTTGCCAACATACTGAAAGCTAGCGGCCTGGAGAAACAGAAGTTAGTGCTTGGTGTTGTCAGTGCGCACAAGGGCAGTAAGCTAGTGAGGTCTTCTTACAATTGGGACGTAACTGCGAAAGATGTTCACCTCGACAACTTAGTAGCAATTCATCATATTGGTTCCCAACTTCTGAATTAACCTAGTTTAGTCATGTTTTGTGGTTTCCTAGTGAATTGCCATCCTGTCAAATTCCATGTCAATTTTTGTAAAGCTTTCTCTGAACTTTCAATGGCCCTTTCGGAAATCATTGTAAAGCATAAAATCAGTAATCTAAAGATGTTAAACTAGTGGTTTTGGGTTGGTTCAACCCTTAACACCATGTAGAATTACTTGTATACTCTTTTTTATAAGTAATTAAAAGTCAAGCTTCACAAAAAAAAACCAAAAATAACAAAAGTTATCTCTCTCTCTCTCTCTCTATCTCTCTTCTATATATTATATAATATATATATATATATATATTAATACAAAAATTATTTATAACCTCAATGGCGATGTTTATGAGGCTAAAACAGGGGCCTTAATTAGAGAAAATTTGAGGTCTGAATGGGCCTCCTAAGAAATATTATAAAATAATAGTGGAAATAATAAAATAAGACTCGATTACTTCATCAAGTTTTGGAGGGAAAAAAAAAATAAAAAACTACTTTTTCGATGTGGAATTTAATTTTGCATCCAAGGAGTCCCCATGTTGCATACTTTTGATGGAGCCTACTATACAAAAATCACATTTTTTATGTATTTCACATTTATCGTGTAGTAAGGTCCATTGAAAGTATGCAATATGGGTACTCCTTGGATGCCAAATTAAATTCCAATCACACTTTTTATGTATTTCGCATTTTTCGTGTAGTAGCATCCATCAAAAGTATGCAACATGGGTACTCCATGGATGCAAAATTAAATTCCACATCCAATGAGTGCTCCCGCCCAAAATTTGAGTAAAATCGTAGGAAGATAAGTTGAAAATATGACTAGAAAACATATTTTTTTTTTTTACTCCAAAATTGGTGAATCATCCCCCATGGTTTACATCATAATATTGAATCCTATTGGTTTTTATAAAGTTGATTTTTTGTTGTACATTTTTGTTTTGAGACCCACTTTTGACTTGAACATTTCTCTAATTGGAGGCAATGCTTGCCACCTCCTAGGATGTGATGGGAATTTAACGATGGGGGACGCGACCTACCCTCACATGCATTTGCATGCAGCTCTCCAGTTGGCGGTTTTATTAAAATGTCGATCTTATGGTAGGTTTGGATCTAGTTAGTTGTGGCTTTGGAGGAGGCAAGGGTTGGTCCTTGGGCTCCCACTACATGCACTATGATTAGGTTGTGTTTGTGAGGAGCTCTACGATGAGGTTTGCATATGTAATTAAGGCACTAAGAGGTGAATGTGTTAGCTTGCGAGGGTGGGGGATGAAGCAATGGAGATCCTCAGTTACCTTGGTCCATGCATGGTCAGTTGGAACCTGGAATTTTGGTAGGCTGGTGAAGGCGTCAATTGCTTCTTGTAGCGCAGAGTTTCAAGTTGTTTTCTTACCGTGTATGGTTACTTTCTTTCGTTGTAACGTTGTGTCTGGGTTTGAGGTGCTAGGGTTTAGGTCATTGTGTCTAGAATTCCAATTTCAGACTGTGAATAGGACTTGCGGTGGCTTGTCAACCTGTTTGTGGCTATTGTTTTGGGGTTCATTGAAACAAGTTAAGTTTGGGCAGGCAGGCATTGCCTGGATTAGGTTATTTGGGTGTCATTGCATGAGGCCTTTATCATGGCCAACAAAGTCCTTGTGAGTTGAGCATCATGGTTGGTTGCATCTCATAAAGTTTGACGTCTTCTATTCTATTTGTGTCCACTCTTTTACTTAATGGTATCAAGGTGTGGGTCCTTAGTCAAGGTTGTCATGCCCTCTATCTTTTTGGGGCCTTTGTTGAGTCTGAGGTTTGTGTTTGGATTTTTGGTGATGATATTATGGGTTGGTACCCTAGTCCTTTAAAAGACGTGTCTGGTTTTTCTCTTGTTTCTTTGCAGGAAGGGTTATTCACAGTAGTTGCTCTAAGTGTGACCCCTAACTCTCACCTATGCTACCAAGACAGAGAATATGGTGCAAATGAAGGGGTAGTGGCAGTGATCCATAGGGTCAGAGAGGAGCGAGACTCTTTGCTCACAACTTGGCTACCACTTACTTCAATGTTGTTCTGTTATATACAAGGAAGGAAATTCACAAACTTGAGACTCAAGTAGGGGCTGAAAGACAATCCTATGAAGACTCTAAAATCATCGAGAACATGTTGGCATGGGTTCCTAACCCTAAGCACATCAAGTGTAGGAAGAAGCAATATTTGAATTATGTGGCTTTGTACGAGCAAATGAAAACCTTGTTGGGTCTAGTCAAGATAAGCAAGTGGAGAGGTATAATGTCTTCGCCACCATAAAAGACATTAAGAGGATGTTTAGAAACCAATGCTTCTTCCTGGACAGGATCAACTCTCACTTGGCGCATGTGGAAGGTCATATTGCTTATGAATCAAATAGTGGTGACTTGATGGATCCTCTAAACTCAAGTGCGCGGGCTCCTACAACAATATTCTCTTCGGACAATGATCAATTATTTAGCGAGGTGGCATTAAAGTTGGGTGGCATATGTGGTTGTCTTCAGCTTAGTCAATAGTCTCTTGTCTTTTCCGTTGGTCTTACTTTCCGTCTATTTAATGGTTGGTTTCAACGTTCTGGTCTTAGTTTTGTTGTTTACGAGTCGGTTGTGGCAATTAAGTATGGTCTATCTTGAGGACATATTTGTTGGTTCTTTTGTTATTTATGAGTTGGTTGTGGTGATTATGTATGGTCTCTTTTGATGATATATTTGATGAGTCTTTATTGTGATGGGAGTTTATGGAATAGGCGTTAGCCATGGCAAAAAGTTGGGTATGGGTATCTTTGTATTTGGGCTTGTATTGGGATTTTTCTTTCCTAGTTTTGCAAGTCATAGTGTGTTGAGGAGGATCATATTCCTCAGGGGGCAATCTGGAAGAACTATGTATCTTTACTTTTTTACTAATATAAAGCTTTAATTTACAATATATATATATAACAAAAATAATTGTAGAATTTTCTCTACAAATCAGCTCATTGATATCATGTAGAAATTTCACCTGCAGATCAAACTGATATATGCAATGTACCAAAGCATAATACTAGATCTACATCTACCATAAACTTTGCGGAAGCTTAATTGAACATAAGCAACATCAAGCATGAACAGATATGCAAGGAATATTCACAAGGAATATCCTAGCAACTGATAGTACACTGTCCCTCCATCTGATCTCAACTGGGTCTCTATCTGAACTGACATGCATGAGTTATCCATGAGTGAATATTCAATTATCTGAAAAATACCAATTGCTACATGCATGCAAGCATTAAAAAACTGAATCTCATTAATTTAAAAACTTGTTAAATTAATCTAACTGGACTTGACTCAATTAACTGAGCCAACTAATTATAACTCATCATCATCCTTTAACTGATGGTTAAATCCCTTAATCAAAGGAGAAAATGTTGCATGTCCTCACATAAACTTCAAGTTCATAATTCTTTAACTAATTAACTCAAACTGAATTAATTAATTAATTTACAAACTACTGTTAATATCAAATTCGAATTTTACTTCATATTTCTAGTCCAGGGACTAACTAAAATAGTAATCCACACTAAACTGCTAAAAATAGAACTTCTATTTTTAGCACTTCCATTTTTCATTCCCTATTGCCCAATCCAGTACTGGTACTCAAACTGCTATTTTTAGCACTTCTATTTTTAACAATTTTGAACCCAATCTTATACCTTCAGAATGTTCTGCATGCAACACTTCTACCAAGTGTGGTTGCTTTAGCAACTCTCGGAACAAAAAAAACTCCCAACTGACCTCTTTGTTGGGCTAGAAACATACTCTGATGCTAAAGCTCTACCTGCTGCTGACAAGTTCTCCCTCTCTGACCTCTGCACTACTACAACATCTCCATGCATCTCGCACCGTTTCACACCTCTCAGTGCTACCATGCACTGGTGCAACACACTTGTGCCTCTCGCATTGCTGCAACCTGCTAGCTCTGTGTTGTCCTAGGGTTCCCTGCACTGTAGCTCTCTCTGCTCCATCTGCATCTGTCTCTACCCAATCAGTCAGTTTTGCTACTCCTCATCAGGGCTCTCGTAGCAAAGTTGAATCAAAGAGGTTGAGTGCCTCAAGGATCCCGCCCCTCCTCCTTGGGACAATCACTCCACATCACCCCACCTCCTACCTGGAGGTATGGCTACATGTGATCCCTCTGCCCACCTAGCTCGAAGTTTCCCCCTACTGGAGGTCTCTACATGAGTGGATACCTCCACTCTGTCTCCTCTCCGCTTCCCTAGTTGTCGCTACTCCACAACCTCCTGAAGCTGCTGCACCAATCGTGGCTCCTCCACAATCGTCTGAGACTTCTTCTGGCATTGCATGTGGAGAGGTAATATACCCTCCCTCTCAACCACCAAGTCTCCATCAGTTGCCTTGCTGCTCAAGGCTTTGCATGCATCTTGAACCTCAAGAGCATACAGGTTCTTAACTCGTGAACCGATCCGCTTCACCTGTCTAGTGATGATGTGTCTAAGGAAAGCCTTTCCCTTACATAAGACTACATCATAGCCTCTGTCTTCCAGCATTGCGATCGACACCAGGTTTCTCTTCAGTCCTGGTACATACTTGACATTGGTCAAGGTAAGGCGAGCTCCATGCTCCCTCTGAAAAATAACTGTGCCTACACTTGAGACATTATACTTTTCATCATTACCCATCGCTATGAGTATCTCGAGATCTTTCTCCTCCAAAGTACTGAACAAACTCTTGTCATTGGTCATGTGGAAAGAAGCTCCACTATCAAGAAACCAACCAATTCCTACCATGGATGAAACCATGCATGCGAAGAGTGTGAATCCAACTCAAACTGTGAAGCAAGTGCCTCACCTTTAGATCCTTCCCTGGATCCCTTCTTGGATTTCCTCAGTGGACAATTAGTAACAAAATGGCCCACCTCATGACAACGAAAGCATCGCACTTTTGATTTGTCAAACTTCTTCCCACCATGGGAAGAATTGGACTCAGAAAGAGAAACCTTCTCCTTCCCCTTCTTCACCTTACTCGCTAAGGCACAATTTTCTTCATTGTCCATGGATGAAGAACCATCTCTGGTGCTTCTTCTTATCTCCTCCTGCATCAAATCCGACCAAATTCGTTCCCAATCTGGCAGTTTCTCTCTTCCATTAATCGAGTCCTAGTAGCTATGCTAGCTCTTAGGAAGACCGAGGAGTGCAAGACTCACCATGCCATCATCAGCTGTCACGATCCCTATACTTCCAAGCTCATCCCTACATGAGGTGAGCTTGTTCAGATACATAGAGACCATGTCATCCTTTTCACACTTGATCTTTCGAAGTTTGTCCTTCAGTGCTAGCTTCCTCTGATCACTGCTATTCTAACAAAGATCTTTAAATGTTTTCCACGTCGAAAACGAAGTCTCTTTCCCATGGAGGCTTGAGACAATGTGATCTCGAACTCCCTCCAGAAGAATTCTCCTTGCTTTAGCCACACACTTCTTCCATTCTGCTAGTTGAGTAGCATTAGTCAGCTTCGAGACTTCTTGATCAATGAAGTCCTTAAGGCCATTATCTTCTAATACTGCCTCCATGTGATCCTTCCAGGCTGTATAATTCAAACTTCCATCAAGGGCATATTCGAGTCTCAAAACATAGAACGCCATCAATGAAATAGATGTGATAAGAACTCAATTCAATATTCAAAAACCACAAACTTCAACTTCTCCCTTCTTGTATATTGTTCTTCCTTGATCACCTATGTTTTGATGCCATGTAGAATTTTCTCTACAAATCAGCTAGCTCATTGATATCATGTAGAAATTTCACTTGCAGATCAAACTGATATATGCAATGTACTAAAGCATAATACTAGATCTACATCTACCATAAACTTTGTGGAAGCTTAATTGAACATGAGCGACATCAAGCATGAATAGATATAATTGAGAATGAGAAGTAATCAACCATAACATAGAAGATATAACCTGGGGAAAGCACCAGCCTAAAACCCCATTTTTGTATTATCAATCAAGTGGAAATCCTCAACAACATACAAAAAGAATTAGCTCAAAAGCTATCTGGCTCTCTTTGTACTATGATGATGAAGCTCATGGACTACCTAGGCCTGAATATATAGGCTACATAAGTCCTCCAAGCTCCTATTTCCTTGCACATTTTTTATTGGGGTCCAATGTCATAACATGTGTGAATTGGCCATAGCGTACCTGTTGTAACCTCAAGTCCAACTATGCAATCCATAATGAATAATATTCCTTCTGCATGCAAGGAATATTCACAAGGAATATCCTAGGAACTGATAGTACACTGTCCCTCCATCTGATCTCAACTGGGTCTTTGTATGAACTAACGTGCATGAGTTATCCATGAGTGAATCTTCAGTTATCTGAAAATACTAGTTGTTACATGCATGCAAGCATTAACAAACTGAATCTCATTAATTTAACGACTTGTTAAATTAATCTAACTAGACTTGACTTAGTTAACTGAGCCAACTAATTACTACTCATAATTACAACTCATCCTCATCTTTTAACTGATGGTTAAATCCCTCAATTAAAGGAGAAACTGTTGCATGTCCTCACATAGACTTCAAGTTCATAATTCCTTAACTAATTAACTCAAACTGGATTAGTTAATTAATTTACAAACTGCTGTTAATATCAAATTCGAATTTTACTTCCCATTTCTAATCGAGGGACTGACTAAAATAAGAATCCACATTGAACTACTAAAAATAGAACTTCCATTTTTAGCACTTCCATTTTTCATTCCCTGTTGCCCAATCCAGCACTGGTACTCAAATTGCTATTTTTAGCATTTCTTGTTGCCATTTTTCAACAATAATTATATAGAGAAAGAGAGTCCTATTGATATATGTTTTTTACTTATAAATATAATTGGGGTATGTATTACTCTCTCTCTCTCTCTCTCTCTCTCTCTTATATATATATATATATATATATATTACATTTTATTAGTTTAAAAAGCTTAATATGGATTTTAGATATATAAACCGAGAATTCTTATGCTACTAATAGGTTTTAAGGGGAGATTAATAATTCCATTCGTTTTTTAATATGGAGTTGAGACATTAACATTTTGAATATATAACAAATATATATACTATATATATATATATATATATATATATATATATTATATATATATATATATATATAATATTATTATATATATATATATATATATATATAGGGAGAGAGAAAAGAGAGATAGAGATGTAACATTTTAAATAATACTAATTACAATAATACACACACATACATATGGTTATATGTTTTCTACTTCCAAATATGATTGGGGCATGTATTAACATTTTAACATGTAGAATGTGATTCATAAATAAAATATTTCAATATCAACTATGTATATTCTATGAACTATATACAACGTTTATTCGATTCACATAGATTGAGAATGATTTAACTGAGTTTTTGTTGTTAATGGTTAGAAATTTAACTGGTTACCTTTGATTACAGGGTTAACTGGTTAGAATTTGTCTGGTTGATCAGTGGTTACAATAGTGAAATGAAACAGGGTGATATTGTGGGTGATACCGGCTCCATGTTTGCACATGGATCTCTCGAAGCTCCAAGTTGTTCCTCTGGTGTATGGCAGAAGCCCTTAGGGTTGCAAAGGATTGGGGAAACCAACGAGATAATTCTTGTTGTTGTCGGGTGTATAGTATGGGATCCTGGCTCGTGTAGCTGCGGAAGCAATTGCAAAAAGGAATCCCAATTGCAAGCGAAATACTTTATCCTGCCAAGCCTCTACTGGGTGCTAAGCTCTTTTTCTAAAGGAACAACCAATTTGCATGGTTTTATTACCTCTTAGGTGAATCTTTGCCCTCAACCTTCACCTCGTGAGTCAGTTTGGAATCATTTCTCTGTGAGGGCAGGTTTTCCTCTCAAACTGTTCAATTTGTTATGTCATGCTTGGGGTAAAGTTTTTATTGGGGTTAATTATCCTTCAATTATGGTATTGTTACTTTGGGAAAAAAATATTGTCCTACTCTTCACTGATAGCAGTCCTGCATGGAAGGCTAGGGATAGGTGCTCCCTGTTTATCTGTCATTTATTGTATGGTAACTCGCACCCAGCTTGTCTAGCTGCATGTGGTTGGTGCTCAAAACCAGACTTACCTTGCCAGTTTGTTGGTCAAACCTTGGCAGACAAGGGTGGATAACTCAGTCAGGAGTCAGTTGGAGCACTTTATTCCCTTCGGAAATGACCGAGTCATTTGTGAAAGAACCATGTTGAGACAACAAGGACATATTCATCGTGGAGGTGGGAAAAGGGGCAGGAGTGATAGACGCCCAAGGGAGCAGCTGGAAAATGAAGGAGAGCTCGATCTACCCCAAGGAAGTTTGCCTATACATGTTTATTTGCCACACTTATTTGACTCTATTAAAGATCAGATTCGGGTTCAAGCATCAGTGGACTAGCTCGCCTAAGACCGCCAAACAGATCACAATGAAATCATTAGCTTATTTTCTGACATTTTGCACAATCAACGTCGCATTTTGGATCATCAAGCCTCATTACGCTGCGATCAGCAACGACTGCACAACCAGATGGATGCCTTTGAAGGGCACATGGCTCACATGGAATCTCACATCCATGATGACTTCCATCACCAGGCGGATGGCGAAAATTTTGGTAATGTTGCTCATGCCTCGAATGAAAACAATATGCAATAAAGAAAGTGGGATACGTTTTGTTTTTTGCTCAATTTTATTTATGTTGGGCTCTTGATATGAAATCCTCCTGTTTTTTCAAGATATTATCAATTATTTTTTGTATGTACTTAGTGGCCAACAAATCCGGTAGGAGTGAGGCTTTGTTTCCATGGCAACTGCTCTTCTCATGATGTATTATTATCTTGAATTAATAGAAAAGTGTCGATTTACAAAAAAAAAAATAGTACATTTCTTCTTCTGCCCCAATTTTAGAACCACAAAGATGTCAAAAATTGTTGCATAATTTGCACTAAGCCCATGTTTCTAAGCCAGCCCAGTGTGTCCACTGTTGAAGTAAACAAATAATAAAAGAGTAAATAAATTCATCTTATATGGAAGATAAATTTAAACATATTAAAATCCAACATAAACCAAATCAATGGCTTTAAAAAGGATTTTCAATGTGTTTAATTTGACCTTTTTCTTTGGGCAAATAAGAGATTTGATATTGAGGGGGTTTAGATGGATAAGCTAAATAGAACAAAGCTTTATAAAAACATGTAAATTTTGTTGTCCTTGTCCCCCAAATGGCTGGTTGACAAATGGCCAACTTTATTCATTTATTGTGGCCTAATCTGGTATATTCATCACAACAGAGTATTGATCTAAGGTTGCATATAAGACACGAAAATTTGGTAATACAGGCCAATTTGGCATAATTAATTTTGGTAATAATCACATCTTGAACCCTTTCCCAAGAAGTTGAGTCAAATTGTCAGTTCTAAGAAGCTGAGACAACTAGACAAAAACACTTATGATGGGCCATCTCTAATGGTTGTTCTAAACATGCTGCAATCATTAACTATTCTAAATATGCCACAATTATGTTACAATTTGAATTTTTTCCAAAAGTAATTCTATTTTGTAATTTATTTTGGTAAAAATAAGCTTTTATATTTAAGTTGTTGAGTACTTATTGTATGGCATGAGCAGTTAAACAAATGATACATACTGACTAGTTAAGAAAATTGAACACTAGACTGAGAGAGGGGCAACGAGGAAAGTAGATTTCAGCAGATTGCAATCTCGTATAGATGAACAATGGCATACAGATTTATATGGTCATACAGATTCCACAGCGGTGATGTATAACAACAGTTGTACATCCCTAGAGTAATGTTGTAGAGCAGAGAACTGTTGTTGCTGTTTCTTCAGCAATTGCATCTCTGAAACAAATTGTAAAAGCTGAAGTTCAGGTCATTTTTTATAACACTAGTGTTAATTTTTTTGTCAGCGTGTAGAGGTTTACTTGTAAATTTAAATAATAAAAAAACAAAAAACAAAACAAATTTGAACAAGTAATTACTTCTTTTTTTTTCCTAAAAAAACATATTTTTCTTATCCGAAGAAAATAAAAGTACAATCTATTTATACATGTCAAGCATGTAGTCATATGATGAAAATCAGTGTTGATATCATCAGTATCGGCAAGGGTCCAGAAAATAGCTTATCGGCAATATCGACAAATATATGCAAGCATAAAAAATCATTTTTTAAGATTTTTAAACATAGTCGATATTTTCAAAATATGACGATATATTGTTTTGCCAAAAATATTGCAATATTTTCGAATATCGCCGATATTATCAACAATGATGAAAATAACTGTTGTTAACGCTACCATATGTAAGCTTGTTGTACAAAAATATCTGAAAAATATCAGTTGTGAGAGAGGATGTAAAAGTATCCCATGAAAATGTATGCATTTGATAAAAAACACAAAAATATATGCAGGATTGCGAGGACAGGGCACTGTATATGTGCTGGTGATGTAGAAAGAAAAAAACCAGCGAAAACAGTGTGCTAAGAATAACTTCCTGTTACCCACCATTTTATGGGTAATATCCCTAGGAGAAAAAATTTCTCCAAGATGGTCCTCAGCTGGCAGCCATCAGCCCCTTGTAGCGATCAACTAGCTCATTGTGCCATTTTCTCTGCCACTTGAGCCAGCCATGTGGTCCCTCACCCATCTACCATGGTCATATGTTTGAAGGTGGGCTTCTCGAAGCTAAAGGTATGCCTTGTCATTTTGAAAATGAGTCTTGTCGTTTGCTTATCACAGACACTTCTGGGTATGGATTAATGGGGGGATTTAGTGAAAATAATGACTAGGTATGTGCTTATGTCCCCTAGACCCCTTTTAGGACTTAACCTTGGATTTTAGTCCTGTGGGATCTCTTTTACTAACCACTTGGTTTCAGTGATGTATTTCATGGGAAACCCCAATTTTGGTTGCATGGTCCCACTCCCTTATCTGCTTACATTACCCCCTTTCCATTCATTATTACCCCATCCATCACTTCTCCCACCTGGGTCCACATTCCTCCATCGGGTCCACTTAGGGTCAGTTCACCCCTTCTCCTTGTCCACACCTTGGGTCTTGGCTTGGAATGAAGCCCGAAGGTTGATTCAATTAAAAAGAAATTCAAAAGCATATATGGCCACATTAAAAAGGAAAAGTACCACAAAATGCAAAAGATGGTTGGGACAAAAGCATTTAACACATGGGCAAAAGCCATTACATGAAGCTCTACCCCATCATCATGGCCATCACCCTAGTTCTAGCAGGTTCCGTGAACCTCCCTCATCATATAGGAACCCATGATTGTCCCAACCCTTGGTGGGTGATGAATTGCCCCACTTTAAAGGGAGGAATTCACTGCTATATATTATACATCATGCTCTAACCCCTTGCACCTCGGGCAGCTAATCAAAGAAAATCATAAAAAGGCAAAAGACATATAAAGAAGGGTGGAAAAATCAAGGCCAGGGCACTTCATGTACCACAATTTCTCCCTCCTACATCTTATAAACCCAAGTGTGGGTTTCCCTCTTATTAGCTACCCCTATGCCCTAACATGTGACCCAGGGTTGTCCCTCTCATTCCCTACCTCATTCACCTATCTACCAAATGCCACCACCTTTTGACAAATGTACCATGACTAAATTATCCCCATTAGAAGCAGAAACCACCTAATAGGGTACTTGGTTAACCCTATTAGGAGTTTAGGATACATTGGCACACCCAAAGCCCATTATGGAAGGTCGGGCCATTATGAAATCTACATCTATGGTCCATGATTAGATAAGATAATTCACTCGATTTATCTAATGACTTGTTGTATTTGAAGCCTAGGGGACACATTAGATTTTACACAAGATTACAGATGGTTTCCAATTTGGGTTTGGTCTCCCTATATGGGGTCCTAATCCTCCAGAGGGCTACATTCACACACATAGGGTGAGCATTGAGATTCATGGACCTCCATAGCAGCATATTGTACTTCATGGATCCCCACAGCCATTCAGAGATTGCTCATGGATTACTTATTGGATGAGGAGGATGCACCTGATCCATCATGCCCAGCTGACCCCAGGTCTACACCACACACTTGGCAAATGATCCAGGTCCTCTACGATGATGTGGCATCTCCTACATTGTCATTTGAACCCTTGAGGGCAACCTACAAGTATCTTGGACTTGTTTGAAGACCCATGAGGACACTTGTGTGCCCCCACAGTTATTTAGAGCACCACAGGTTATTACAAGGGGCCAACCCCTTGTCCACTGCTTTTGAGGATCCTATTCTTCATTATGGCACCCACGGACCTCATTTGGCCTCATAGAGGGCCCTACGACATCTAGAGATTATTATTTGTCCTCTTGAGAGACTTATTTTTTTCATTTGAGAGCTAGTTTGGTGTGCTTGTCACCAAAGTTATTTCATTTACACATTATTTTATTTTTAGTGACTAATGTAAGTTCATTACCTAAATCGAACTCCTAATTGGTGTATAAATAGGAGTTAGTTGGTGTTGTTGCACAAAGTGTCTAGGCACCGTGCCAACACTCAGAGTAAGGGTTATCACTCTAATCCTTACTCACTCTATTTAGACTCTCTCCTAGACAGTTCAAGGGAGGTAGCCCCTAGGGTGAATGAATGAGGATAGCCTGTGGAAAACAAGCTCTAAGAGACTTAAGAATGAACAACTTGATGATTATAAAACAAGTCCTAGTTAACTGGGATGAATAGATCAAACAATTAATACGAATAAGACACCACCACAAGATAGAAATGATTTTAGACCAGTGCCTTTATATTCAATTAACCATAGAATAAATAAAAACGAGTCATTTAGATCAATTTATAAATGTGGCGAAAGTGACGATCATCAACGATTAAATGTAAATACCCAATACTTTAAAAAGCAATATACTCCTCCCGGATCCGGGTGACGGTTCGGCATTTAATGGTCTTCATGCAACATAACGAACCCAGGTACTGCCACCTGCAAAGCAGCGTGGCATCCCAGATCACACTCGCTCGCAGAGGGAATGTTTTTATGGCTACAGGACAGGGCAGACCGATGACATTAATGCCGGACACGCTTCGAAGCCGCCTGTTGATGGTTAAATACATGGCGTTTCCATACGTTCATACCACCTCCAGCATTCAGGTCTCTGGTTCTAGGTTTGGTTTTCAGTTATGGTGTGAAGATGTGAACGCGCCGGTCTTCAGAGGCAAGATTCAGGCTCGCTCGGGTTTGAATTTGCAGCACCTCGAATTCACCTGCGCGCTCCACAGGGGTATTAGTTTAGCGGCTTGGGGTAACTGGTCTGTTATCTGTAATATCAGTTTTGTCTGTGTTGCTTCTCGGTCTCGGGCTTCAATTGTCTACACTTACGAGCCTCGGGTTCAATTGGGTCATTCCTCTGGTTTTAGGCTCTGTTCTTTTGATTTTTCTGCGTCTGTTCCGTGGGTTGGCAAAATGAAGCACCATGGGAAGCGGATTCGCTCGGGTGACCGCCCTGGCAGTGGCAAGCGGCCCTCAGTCAATCCTAGTGCCAACCCAGCTCTTTCTTCCATCAACCTCTCTTCCTCTCCTGAGGACCTTCCCCCCAGCAATCCTCCTCGCAAGCCGATTCCGAATAGTGCCTTTCAATCTACCCATTTTAAATTCCAGAGCAATTTGAATAGGCCTTTGATTTCTGCTCAGATCACCATTCTCATGACGGAAGAAGAAAACCAAGTTGCCCCTCTTTCCTGCATTGTGCCCAACCCCTCTCATAGTAGTGAGCGCTCCTCAGCCGAGGATTCTCTAGGTATCAAGCGGGAGATTGAGCCTGGTATGCAGGTTAATTTGCCCCCTATTATCCCTCCCCTGGTTGACAGTGACCCAATTGAAGCGGAGACAGAGGCAGGAACAACCAACCTCGACAAGGTGATGGAACGCAAGGAGCCTCTTAGTCATGATGATGCGTGTCAGGATACCGAGGAGACTCATGGGGAAGTAGAGGAAAATGATTAACATGTGTTGCGGTTTGCCTCTTTTTGTTCTTTGGTGGGTGCTTAGAGGGCAATACCCAGACATTTTGGTCATGGTTCAGCATGACGATATCAACTTCAGGTTATGGTCTCCCACCGACGAAGCGTCCGTTCTCCTCCTGGACATTTGCCATCAGTTTTGCTCATCTGTTCCTCTTCTTGCATATCAGTCTATGTCCAATTGTAATGCCAATTTAGTTGGCTGTATGTTTTTGTTTTCCCCTAGTTCTCACAGCTATGGGGCAGTTCTGTAATGATGAAGGCTCTCGGGTTCCCGCCCTTGCAGCCTCCGCTATATGTAAAAATATTTTGATTTACAGTTAATAGAATTAGTTGTTACAGAGAGAAAAAAAAAACAAGCAATATACTCTAGCAATTAAATATTGTGAAGAATTTCACTGCTAAGCAATGATCCTAGATCTAGAATTTATCTTTCTTATATAGTCAATCTTTAGATATGATTCTAAAACATTAAACACACTTGACAATAGAGAAATCACTATCACAAAATTTAAAATTTTACACTTAACACAAATATGACACCAAGGAACTAGCCCCAAGAGTTAGCTCAATCGGTCAAATCAAGTGCCTTGCCAATGGGAGGTCACAGGGTCGAATCCCGAAAGCTCTTGGGGTTAGGTTAGTAAATAGGCCGAGGGGTGTTGATGCCCTTCGGGTGGCGTCCACTCAGTGTTAAAAAACCCTGGATGTAGTGGCTACCCACTAACCTGGGTATCCGTGAACCAATAAGTGAAAAAAAATGACACCAAGGAACTTTGGATTTAGAATTTAATAATCCCTTAGGTAAATTTTTTAATGTGTTAAGCCTATGAATCAAAGTTTTATGTGACGAATGAATTTCTTAATGTGACTAAAAATCAAATCAAAATACCTTAATCAAATTTAAATTCTTATGGGCGATAGGCCACACAAAAAATAAAAAAAATTGAATATGAGGGCATAAATTTATCTTTTGATTTAATTCCTTAGCAATTTCAAAGTCACAAAAATGAAAAAAAATTAGTTTTTTAAATGCTTTTGGTTGTTTCAAATTTTTGTTTAAAAAAAAATCAAAACAAATAAAGCAAAACGAAAGACCAAAAAGATGAAATTGAATTTTAAAGTACCTTATTAGGTTCCTATACCAATATGAGTCATAATTTTTGAATGGCTAAGGTTAAGCCGTGTAATATGTACATACCTTTTTTTTCTGCAAATGTTTTCCATATTGAAAAATCAAAAAATGAAAAGAGGTTGTGTCCTAAAAGAAAAATCAAAGGACAAAAAGAATAAGAAAAGGTCCAAAAAAGTGAAAAATATGAACCCTAAAAACAAAAGACCATGAAAGTATGCAAGTCAAAATGCCCCTACTATTTACTTTTATGCATAACAATGATTGTGTGCAATTTGTTATTCATGCCACAATCCATCGTAATCAAACTATTTCATCTTGATTATGCCATGCTTTAAATTTCATGTTGATAATTATAAAATAAAATATGAACAAACTATTTACTTTTGGCAGATCATTAGATAGGTAGAGTAAATAAAAGGAGCTCATCAATTTAATTTGAGCCCTTGGATGATATAAGGTTAAAATTAGATAGTTTCCCGCTTTAAAAGAAAATGGATAAGGGTTTGTACCTAAATTCACCCAAATCAAATGAAGAAAAAATGGTAGGACGATGATGGGTAAGTAGAAGAAAGGTTACAAAAGTATGATGATTGATTAGACAAAAGCACATTTATCATCTTTCAACATGTATTTCAAATGTGAATGGGCAATTAAGCATGCATAAGGTTTACAAAGTCAATTAATTAACTTCCCCCATTCATTTCACCATTTTACTTTACTAATTTCCCATAAATAAATTCTAAATACTTAAATACTTTAAGTCAAATAGGCTCAGAGCATTTCTCTGACTTCTGGAGGGGCCCGACCCTCGGCTTAATGACTTAAGGACAACAAATATTAGATTCCTCCCCATAAAAAATTCATCTCCCTTCATTCCCCCTTATTTCCCTAATAAAACCCCTTTTCTTAAGGTTAAAACACTATTTGCCTAGGGAAAGTAATCACCCCCATGTAAAACTCCTTTTTCCCAAAAATCCACAAAAACACTTTAGCCTAAGTTATAATGCATATATATGAAAAGCAAACAAATCACAAAAAATACATTATGCTTAGCGCAATTCATTTCTGTCGTTTTCATATTAACTTCTAACTTTTATATATTAATTCCCATTAATTCCCTTTCCCGTATTATTAAATCCCTTACATTAATATCCCTAGACCTAGTTTTAACTATAAAACTACGAATTTTGCCCAAACCCAGACAAAGTTCATTAACTGATCAATTCACGATTACGTTAAGTAAAGCTATGCAAATCACCCCCACTGCCTAAGTTCGTCATTAACCCATGCTTAATCAACATACCGCTAAAATTAACCCATCGAGCCCCTCTCTTTACCCTCTGTGCTCATTCGCAGTGCGATCACCGTCTAATCTGAAGGTCCACATCCAACATTCATAAGCCATTTCGAGTGGGATCATCCGCCAAATGATACCCACTTGAAAAATTGGTTTTTCGCTCGGCCCTGATGCTACATGTCATTCAAGCGACCCCTCTCGAATACCACCAAGCCCAAAAAAGTGGTGTGAAATAAACCAATTACCGCCCTCTCTCTAAATGACAAAACCATCTACTGTTCACTTTGCGCCAAAATTGAAAAAAATCAAACCTTTACTCGTTTAAACATGAAAACCCCAGTTTTTCTCGTTTTCACTTGTTTGTGCAGTAAAACCTTGTGTAACCCTTCTACGCTGCCTGAAGCCTCTGCTAACCAATTCAAGCATGGTTTACCTCCTGAAAGCACTTTGGACTCACTCCATAGGCTTATAAAGTTTGATAAATCCATTAATGACCCTCCCTGTCAACCCAACGTTTTCTTAACAATTTGTTTTATTTTACAAGCGATCAAAAGACTGCAACCTTGGATAAACAATCTTAATACTAGTCATAAGACCTATTTACTCCGATATTGTTATCAAATATATTCAAACATGAATGGAAAATAAAACATACAGTTAAAAAAAAAGCAGCGGAAACATGAAATTAAATTATTTACTATTGAAAAGACAGTAAAAACCTAAAACATACGATGAAGGTAAAAGGACATAGTAAAGAATAGTCAAAGTGTATCAGGGTTGAAGAGTATCAGATTGAATACCAAGTCAAGTAAAGCAGCTAACATGAAGACAAACAACAGGGAAGATAGTTACAAAGCATACAGATTCATGTCAAAGTGAAGATAGATGAAAAAACAGAGTGGTAAAAGTAAACAATAAAATTAAACAACAAAAGTAAACATGGAAGCAATAAGGGTTGAACGAAGATGAAAACACTTTCACCAGCAACAATGAAGTTTATCTAAAGTAAAAGTAAAAAACAATTAAAAGAAATTCAAGGTTAAAAGATGAAATCAGAGCAAAGATGGTACATTCTTCAGAAATTTCCTGTTTAGGTCATAGTTGTTCAAAAACTAGTTCGGCCAATCCAAGATGAATTTTGAGAAATTGGAGGAGGTTTGTGTTCCAAAATGGCTAATCTACAAAAACCTATCTCACTTTTTACACAGGTATTACCAAAAGTGAGATAAGCGCATGTCTTCACAGCTTATTTTTCAGACTGTGCAAAGTCCTATTTTGTCATCTTTTTGCAGAGAATATTGAAAACCGTTGGAGCTGAATTTTTGGAAACTGAAAGAGGTTTATCTCAAAACCATACTTATCTAGAATAAACTCTTTCACTTTTGACATATCTATCTCGGATTGAGATATAAAAAGGTATCAATGGACTCTAATTTTGCAGAATTGCTAGGGGAGAATGCACAAAGAAAGGATGCACTTAGTGACTTGGATGTCTCATCATCAATTAAGATTTGATATCAAATTCAAATTTATCTTTTTTTTTTATCACCATAAATCCATAAATATAGTGCCAAATAGATTCATTAGTTTTGAGTGTCTTTTATTTGAGTTCTATTAATGTAAAACAATTTGAGATATTTGTAAAACCAATCTTGATATTTTTTCAAGATGTTTCAGTTTAGAATTTGTATAAATACTTCTTCATTTGAATTATTTTGGGTGGATTCTTATAATTTCAATAGAATTTTGTTCAAAGACTATAAAAGCTTTTGTATCACTGATTGGGCTAGCATGTTGGAGTGATGAATAAAGATCATATATTTCAAGGGATTCATGTGTAAAGCGGAGTACAAATGAGTAATTTTCTTGTGTTGTTTTATCTCTCTTAAAGTTGATTCAAAATCTTAAACGTTTCAGAAGTCTGAATGTTTAATTTGAATATTATTTCAGAATTTGCTTAACTACACTCTGTCTTACTGTTATACATTCTTAAAATTTCCTCCTAAACTATCTTTGATAGGGAATTCTTAACTGCTCCTTAGCTTCCGTAGTTTCTCCTCTGGTCTATAGTAAAGGATCCTTAATTTCCCTTTACTCATGATTCACTGTTGTTCCCCCATCTTAGCCTTGGTCTAAGGATTCTTGATTTCCCTCTCACCCCAGTTAAGACTCATTTCACCATTTAGTCCAAGGATTTGTACTTCACTCTGTTATCTTGCCCCTTGAACATTCCCTTTAGTGATTTAACTCCAGCTTTTCTCCCCCTTCTTTGACTCCATTGCCTAATGGCCTAAAGGCATCAAACTATCTGCCTGTTTTAAGGATTCCACCACCAATCTTCATACAAATCAAAAACCCCCCTGAACTCTAGAACTAGCCTAATATCTAAGCGAACATAGCTAAATTATATAGAGAGAGTCCTCTCTGAGCCATAGGTTGGCTAGAGCCTATGCTTAAAAGTTGGTTTGTGGTTACCTCGAAGCCTTCCCTTCTTCCAAAATTTCTAAGGAAAAGTTTTGAGTGATAACATAGTGGCGACCACACTGGGGACTTTATCCCCAGTCTCCTAAAAACTTTAAGGAAATCATAAACTTTATCTTAAGCCCTTAAGGTTAATTTTTGTATAAGTTTTCAAAATTTTCCATAAAAAACATCCAAAAAATTAGAATTCTGATTACCAGGAAGATTAACAATCTCTTCAGAAATAATTTACAGGTTTAGATTTAATCTATGTGGTGGATAGTGATCAGACACACAAAAGTTAAAATCATCCACCTGGCGACTCCATTGTTCAAAGATCCAAAGCTTCAAATTTCAGAGAAATTTCACAACCAAAGAATCCATATTCCAAAGCATTAATAGTGATACAGGATGACAGGGTTTGTGGAAAATCTTTCATTTCATGAAATTTTAAATGAATTTAGGGATGAGTTATCAGAATTTCAGCTTGCTGAAGTTTTTTTAAGAGCTATGTTTATAATTGTCAAATTAAGAAAATACTCTCATGAAGCTAAAATGTGTGTTCTTGAGTTAGTTGCTAAAAAATATGAAAATGAAATTGAACTTTTGCATTCTCAAATTCAGTCATATAATTTCCGAGATCTTAAAGAATTCTTACAAAATCTTCCTTCTCCAAACCAAGAGGAAATTGCATTGCCTTTTGATTTGCAGATTGAGGATGATTATGCTTTCAAGAGCAAGGCTGAAGAAGTAGTTTCAGGGTTTAATATTGAGGATACAACTGATCAATTAGACATTGAAGACCTAAAAGAAACTATCATACTTTATGCTTCTGTTGATCCTATAGCAGATTATATGGAGGTTCTTCTCAGCTCAAGTTCTTTAACATGTTTTCTCTATGAGGACCAAATACATCAGTAGTGGCCTTTATATATCACAGTTTTGATTATGTGGGTACATGATTAAATTATGCTTCTGACTTTACTGACAATCAATCAAGTAGTCCATTTGTTTTTGCATTTGCTTGACTGGCTTCATTGGCATTATTGTATTATTTAATTCAACCTGATTTTCAACAATATAGAGTAGGTAGCATTTCAGTTTGATTTAATTTAGTTTTCAGCAGATTATGAAATAAATCATAAAATATTTGAATAGAAGAAAAAGGCCCTAAGGTCTTGATGATTTACTAATTTGGTTTGAAGGTTGCAACACCTTTTAGCTTCAGACCAGATCTCAAGTTGTGCAGGAAAATGTTGAAAATATTTTTGATAAAAGAACCAAGGCTAAAGATTCCTACCTAGGTGACAAGGTGCTCAAGTGAGATTTAAGGAGGGAAGGCAAAGCTAAACATGGGAAATTTGATTTCCTATGGAAAGGTCCCTATATCATTTATGCTTAAGAGGAAATAATGCTTACTTCTTGAGAGGACTTGATAGTATTGAAGAAGCGGGTGGGCCAGTAAATGGTCGAATGATAAAACATTACTTTGAACCTAGTTATTAATGATTACTTCCCATTTGCACATATTTTATTTTAAAAAGTTTAATTTGGATTGGATGGTAATCCTTTGGGGTTGAAGCCCAGAGAGAAGGCCATAAGCTTTTCAGGATTTACTATCATAAGTATGAATAAAGAAGGATGAAGGGTGACAAAGCACAAGGTAACTAAAGTCAAATTTCAAAGGCTATTGTTCTTAGAGTTCTTGACATTTCACAAGGAAATGCCATCCGCAAGTGGAGCCACTATTAGGTTCCTATACCAATAGGAGTCATAATTTTGAATGGCTAAGGTTAAGTCTTATAATATGTAGATACCTTTACCTTTTGCAAATTTTTCCCATATTGAAAAATCAAAAAATGAAAAGAGGGTATGTCCTAAAAGAAAAATCAAATGACAAAAAGAATAAGAAAAGGTCCAAAAAAGTGAAAAATATGAACCCCAAAAATAAAAGACCATGAAAGTGTGCAAATCACGATGCCACTACTATTTACTTTTATGCATAATAATGATTGTGTGCAGTTTGTTATTCATGCCACAATCCATGATAATCAAACTTTTTAATATTGATTATGCCATGCTTAAGCAAACATAAGGTTTACAAAGTCAATTAATTAAATTCCCCCATTTATTTCACCCCTTTACTTTACTAATTTCCCATAAATAAATTCTAAGTACTTAAATCGTTTAAGTCAAATAGGCTTAGAGCATTTCTCTGACTTCTGGAGGGACCGGACCCTCGACTTAATGACTTAAGGACAACAAGTACTAGATTCCCCCTCATAAAAAAATCATCTCTCTTCATTCCCCCTTATTTCCCTAATAAAACACCTTTTCCTAAGGTTAAAACACTATTTGCCTAGGGAAAGTAATCATCCCCATGTAAAACTCCTTTTTCCCAAAAACCCACAAAAACACTTTAGCCTAAATTATAATGCATATATGTGAAAAGCAAACAAATCACATAAAATACATTATGCTTAGCGCAATTCATTCCCGTCGTTTTCATATTAAATTCTAACTTTTATATATTAATTCCCATTAATACCCTTTCCCATATGTATGTATTAAATCCCTTACATTAATATCCCTAGACCTAGTTTTAACTATAAAACTATGAATTTCACCCAAACATTGACAAAGTTCATTGATTGATCGATTCACGATTACGTTAAGTAAAACTCTGCAAATCACCACAACCGCCTAAGTTCATCATTAACCCATACTTTATCACCATAACGCCGCAATTAACCCATCCCCCCCCTTACCCCCTACGCTCGTTCGCAACGCAATCACCATTCGATCTGAAGGCTGACATCCAACGCTCATAAGCCATTTCAGGTGGGATCATCCGCCAAACGATACCCACTTGAAAAAGTGGTTTTCCGCCTAGCCCCAATGCTACGTGTCATTCAATGAATGGAATTGGGCGACCCATCTTGAATACCACCAATCCCACAAAAGCAGTGTGAAATAAACCACTTACTGCCCTCTCGCTAAATGAGAAAACTGTCTATTGTTCACTTTGCGCCAAAATTCAAAAAAATCAAACCTTTACCCGTTTAAACACGAAAACCCCAATTTTGCTCGTTTTCACTTGTTTGTGTAGTAAAACCCTGTGTAACACTTTTGCGCTGCCTGAAGCCTCTGCTAACCAATTAAAGCATGGTTTACCTTCCGAAAGCACTTTGGACTCACTCCATAGACCTATAAAGTTCAATAAAACCATTAATGACCCTCCCTGTCAACCCAACGTTTTCCTAACAATTTGTTTTATTTTACAGGTGATCAAAAGACCGTAGTCTTGGATAAACAGTTTTAATACTAGTCATAAGCCCTGTTTACTCAGAGATTGTTATCAAATCTATTTAAACAGGGATGGAAAATAAAAATACAGTTAAAAGACAAGTAGAGGAAACATGAAATGAAATGATTTACTGTTGAATAGACAGTAAAAACCTAAAACAGACAGTGAAGGTAAAAGGACACAGTAAATAATAGTCAAAGTGTATCAGAGTTAAAGAGTATCAGATTGAAGACCAAGTCAAGTAAAGCAGCTAACATGAAGACAAAGAGCAGGGAAGACAACTACAAAGCATACATATTCATGTCAAAGTGAAGATAGATGAAAAAACAGAGCGGTAAAAGTAAACATGGAGGCAGTAAGGGTTGAACGGAGATAAAAACACTTTCACCAGCAACAATGAAGTTTATCCAAGTAAAATTTAAAACTAGTTAAAAGAAATTTAAGGTTAAAAGATGAATCATAGCACAAATGGTACATTTTTCATAAATTTTCTGTTTAAGTCATAGTTTTTCAGAAACTAGTTCAGCCAATCCAAGATGAATTTTGAGAAACTAGAGGAGTTTTGTGTTCCAAAAAGGCTAATCTACGAAACTGTATCTCACTTTTTAAACAAGTATTACCAAAAGTGAGATAAGTGCATGTCTGCACAACCTATTTTTCGGACTGTGCAAAGTCATGTTTTTGACATATTTTTGCAGAGAATATTGTGAACCACTCGAGTTGAATTTTGGGAAACTGAGAGAGTTTTATCTCAAAACCATACTTATCTAAAATAACCTATTTCACTTTTTACATTTCTATCTCGGTTTGAGATATACAAAGGTATTAATAGACCCTAATTTTTTGCAGAATTGCTGGGGCAGAATGCACAAAGAAAGGATGCAATTAGTGACTTGGTTGTCTCATCATCAATTAAGAGTTCCTATCAAATTAGAATTTCTCTTCTTTTATCACCATAAATATAGTGCCAAATAGATTCATTAGTTTTGAGTGTCCTTTATTTGAGTTATATTAATGTAAAACAGTTTGAGATATTTGTAGAATCAATCTTGATATTTTTTCAAGATATTTCAGTTTAGAATTTGTATAAATACTTCTTCATTTGAAGTATTTTGGGTGGATTCTTATACTTTCAATAGAATTTTGTTCAAAGTCTATAAAAGCTTTTGTATAACTGATTGGGCCAACATGTTGGATTGATGAATAAAGATCAGACATTTCAAGGGATTCATGTGTAAAGCGGAGTACAAATGAGTAATTTTCTTGTGTTGTTTTATCTCTCTTAAAGTTGTTTAGAAATCTTAAATGTTTTAGAAGTCTGAATGTTTAACTTGAATATTATTTCAGAATTCGCTTAACTGCACTCTGTCTTACTGTTATACATTTTTAATGTTTTCTCTTAAACTATCTTAGCTAGGGAATTCTTAACTGCTCCTTAGCTTCCATAGTTTCTCCTCTGGTCTACAGTAAAGGATTCTTAATTGCCCTTTACTCATGATTGACTATTGTTCCCCCATCTTAGCCTTGGTCCGACGATTCTTGGTTTCCCTCTCACCCTCGTTAAGACTCATTTCACCATTTAGTCTAAGGATTTGTACTTCACTTTTTTTATCTTGCCCCTTGAACATTCCCTTTTGTGATTTAACTCCAGCTTTGATGCCCCTTCTTTGACTCCATTGCCCAATGGCCTAAAGGCATCAACCTATCTGCCTGTTTTAAGGATTCCACCACCAAATCTTCATACAAATAAAAAATCCCCTTGAACTCTAGAACTAGCCTAATATCTAAGCGAACATAGCTAAATTATATAGAGAGAGCCCTCTCTGAGCCATAGGTTGGCTAGAGCTTATGTTAAAAAGTTGATTTGTGGTTACCTCGAAGCCTTCCCTTCTTCCAAAACTTCTAAGGAATTTTTTTTTAGTGATAACATACCTAACCCTAATGCATAAAATATAAAACAAATGAAATAAAAAGAAATTGAGTGTTAGTGTATCAAATGTTTGAGTTTGAGCAGGTCTGGCAGCGACAAGACTTTTGATGGAGGAGACAGTGCACAGGCGAGGAAGAGGAGGCAGAGGAAATGACTGAAGAATGGAGCCGAGGGAAGTGAGAAGAAGCTCAAGTAGATGGAAGGAGGGACTCACATGGGCCAGGAAGAGGAGTCTACGCTGAGGGTAGAGATGCACGTAGGTGATGTCCACGAGCTTTTTGCAGGGTTTGCAGGTTCGAGGAGAGTCAAGGAATGGATGGTGTGGAAGAAATGGCAGTGGGAGAGGGAGAAATTTCGAGGGGGTTGAGATGGAGAAGGGAAGTGCGTGGGTTGTGCAACAACTTGGACGCAGGGATGCAGAGAAAGTCAATGGGAGAGTTTACTTACAGGAACGAGCAGCAATAAGGGAGAAGCTGCAGAGAAAGTCAATGGGAGAGTTTACTTGCAGGAACGAGCAGCAAATGGAAAATGTAGCAGAAGGAGAGAGCGATGGAAACAATGAGGGAGAAAAGAAATTGGAAAATCCCAGGCAACAAAAAAATTCAATATTTTTTTTAGAGGAAGAAAAGTAGAGGGATTAACAATGAATTGTAGACCAAAAAAAAACTTCAAAAAAAAATCCCAAGAAATCTTTGATTAAAGTGATATATTTTTTTGATTCAGATTATAAAATCCTCAGGAAATTTGAAACCCTCAAACAAGAAAAATTTGGAATACCCCTGCAAAATGATTTTGAGGCCAAATCTTACCCTCGAGGGCCTAGATCTGGCTTCAAAAATTTTTCCTTCGAATCTGCAGCTGCGCAATGAAAAGAAAACACCCAAATGATATATACAATGATGAAATTTAAAGCCCAGAAAAACCCACATTGGAAAAATACAATATTTACAAACTGAAGGCTCTGAGTAGCCAAATCAACCATTATGCCGCAAAGAAATTGAAGATTTTTTAAATGTTAAAAGGAGGTGATAGCTCAAAACCCTTTGTGCATCACAAACAAAAAATCTTATGATAAACCTGGAGCTAATTTAGCCAGACTCTTCAGAAAATATAGACCAGGAGTTTGCTGGTCCAACTGAAAACTTCCCCTAACGCCCGAAGATCTAAAATGAAGATTTCCTTGCAAAACTCAATCCAGCTATCAAAAATAGAGAGATAAAATAATAATAAAATTCAGACAAATAGAGATACCTACTATTACGTTCAAAAATTAAATTATGATTTAAACCCCAACTACTGAGCAAGATACCTGTACTCAAATCACTCTTCAAAAGCTATCATCAATGGCTTTAATATATATATATATATTATATATATATATATATATATATATATGCTTAAAAACAACACATCTTATAGTATTCCCATGAAGAGTAATAACAACAAAATTTAACCCCAAAGTCTTTTTTTATTATCCAAAAAAAAGATTACACCAGAGCTTCTTGCTAAGCACACGACTCAAAGATCGGATGGATTAATTGACAAATGACTTCCTATTTAAAGATAAATCCTCCAATGACTAGTTTGAGTGATCCTCGTCAAAGCAATCTCGACCGTTGATGAAGATTAATTTTTTTTTAATCTCATCCATTGAAATATTTAAATATTTTGGGAAATTCGAAATTTTTAATTAAATGCATTTTAATTAACTCAAAAATAGAATTTTTGAGTTAATTTCCCCCAAAATTTGACTTTGACTTAATCCCCAGGGATCAAAGGTTTAAAATTTAACAAAATAATTAATTTATCTTAGTCTCGGAACCTTCTGAAATTTAATTTTTTAAGACTGACGAATTTCGCCTTTGGAGAATTAAAATTTACCTAGGACCTAGAATTAATTAAATTTCTGACTTAGGATTTTAATTAATTTTTGGCCAAAAAAAATTTAATTAATTAACCTTTGAGGGGATAAATTATTTTTCCAATCTTGAAGACACTTTACATCATACAGGGGAAAACACATTTGTAATAAACCCTTACAGACCACCCATTTTTGCGACACAAATATAATCTAGCAGACCAAGAAATTTGTAACAAAATAACCTAATCAAATAGTTAGGATTATTCCCAAATCACTTTTACATAAACTCAATCTAAAACACTAGAACTTGCCTAAGATCCTAGCAACGTAACCCATTCCAGCTTTGGGGTAAGACTGGAGGGGAAAACTCTACCGACTATCCGAAAATGGATTGGTGAGACAAAAAAACCTCTCAGAATGGAGATCGTCACTAGAAAGGTAGGTTTACCTAGGTTGTTACATAGATGACACGGTTCTCCTGGGATTATTTACATCATATACATGCAGAATGGGTTTACATTATAACGTGATGATCAAGCTGATGATGATAGTTGGACGGCACAAACACATCGATCAGGTGCTATCCCTTTTGCGAAAAAAGGGGGTGTACTGCTATGGGTTGTTGACACGTAGTGGTCAACAATTTGATTCATTTGTATCATGACTTGACTTGGCATCTCTCTATCTTTAGAGAATTTCACACTTTTTCTTTGGAGGATTATTTTGGATGATGGATGAATTTTGATGTATGGATTTGGGCTATTTCTATCTTGGAGCTTCTTATGTACAAATGTGATGTTGGTTGGATATGCTCTCTAACATTGTAAGTACAAATTTAATGTTTTTTTCTTGTTGATGCACACATTTGAATTTCGCTATGATTAGGGCTAATAGCTACATGTACAAAATGTGGAATTATGTGTCTATTTAGCTTATTCTCTGTATGGGCTATTTTTAGATGAATGAAATGTCCTAGAGATCATATTATCTTGATAAGCTTGCACCATTTGTATGAAGTATAAATACTTGAAAGTCACTTTTCTTCTCTTTCCTCTAACATTGGATGAAGTTGACTTTTGGAGCCTCCTTGAATGAAAAACTAAATCCTTCTTCATTATTATCCATGACTCCATATCCCAAAGTGAATTAGGCATTGTTCCCTCAAAAAGGGTGATCATTTAACCCTCTATTTACCCTTTTCCCCTTTTCTCCTTAGGTATAACCCCATTAGGTCACCCAGGGCATCAATTTCCCGGGAAACTAGCCATAATAAAACTTCGATCTCCTATATATAACTACATTGGTGGGCCCTCTTGCTCTCCTCCAAATTTGAAGCAATTCTGACGGTGGAATCTTCAAATACCCCAAGCCCTAGCTCCAAGATCAAGTTTTGCCTAGATGTTCCCAAGGCTAGAACCTAATAAGATCAATTTGAAATCTTTGGGAAAATATTCTTGTTTGATCCTTTCCCCTCACCTTGACTAGGTTAGGAACATCATTGGTTGCCAAAATCCATCCCCTAACCTAGACTGGGTCCACTTGGCCCAGCGTAGTCCCATTTTTCACCAAATCCTATTTATCAAGGACTACTTGAGAATGCAAGATCTCAAAGGATTTAGGGATTGAGAATCTCCTTCATAGGTGTTATCCTTCTACCTCAATCCTCTAATCCTCATCCCCTCTCCCTAGAAGATCAAGTTCCTTGCTTAAAAGGCAAGCAAGTTCCACTCTTCATTCTATCCTAGGGAAAGGGTTTATAGGGTCACTTCACACCTCTTCATTGATCCATGCTTTATAAGTGACTTCCATAACTACCGGGTCTACTCCCATTGATGAAAGTCCGTAAAGAGCAGGGAGTCTTAGCTAAGGTGATAGTGTGCTAAGACTCCATTTGGTTCCCTTGGCCTAGCATTTTCTCTTTAGGGTTCTCGTTAGGTCCCCTGCTAGTTTGAGCGGTAACACTTCCTAGTTAGAATTATCTTCTTTGATGAAGGGGCGATGGTAGAACTCATGTGCCTCTCCATCTGTGTGGTATTCTGTGATCAACCATGACCCACAAGCCAATAGAATACCCTCTTTAGAGAGGGTGTCTGATATGTTATATGTTCCCTATAAGTATGAAAGGCAATGAAAGAAATGAAAATAGATTTTATATGGTTTATATCATTCACAAATAATTGGATCCTTAAGTTGTGACATTTGTGTGTGCCTCTTATCCAATTGATGGTCAGCTGTGAATCCCTAAAGACTTGAAGTGAGTGAATGTTCTATTCATAAGAAAACATCAAAAGAAGCTTGAGAGCCATAAGTTTGGCATAATTGTTAGTGCCCTCACCAAGTCCCATTTTAATGTGGAAGTAATGGCTATCATTTATGTGTAGTAAAATTCCTCCACCACTCGTTCAAAAAATCCCAAGGTTTGGATCTGTCAATTTGAGGAGTGGGGTCATTTCTGATGTGAGCACAACCTTTGTCTTTGGAAGGAGATCAACAGGGCAAGGGATTGGGTAGTGATGGTCTTGTTTCTGGCAAGCCATATACCCCAGCAGGAGAAGGTAGGGGACAATGAGGCCTTTAACTTCTTTGTTGTTGTACTATGATTGTTAGGCCCTCATGAAGTTCAGTCCAGACCAAGTGCATGGTCAGCCTAGTTTTATTGTGAAAGAGCACCAGAGAGCATGGGAATAAGGGCAATTTATTAGTAAGTGGGAAACAATTCCTTCAGAAGATTTACATAGGTTACACTGGCTAGGACCCTCTCTTTTTTGTCTTCTGCGTAGGAAATCCCAGGAGGGGGTTTTGTTTTCCAGGGCACCCCACATGAATAGTCTAGATTTTCCTGGGCATTTGAGCTTCCAAAGATCCCTCCACCAATCCTCCTATAATTATGATAACTGACCTACTATGAGGGTGAGATAACCTTCTCTTGGAGTATAGTTCCCAGAGGGAGAATGAATCCATAACAGTTCGTCCAGGTCGTCTATAAGGTGAATGTGGGCCTCCCTTAAGGCACAGATATAGGCATACCAGTGCCTTCTGAAGCCTTGTGGAAGGTTCCGTTGGCCACCTGTGAGCCACTCTTGTTCTCTGAGTGGGTTCTAAATAGGTGTTGCTACTTAATTGAGAGTGTAGAGCCCTCTATCATGAAGGAAGGCTATTAAGTCCTCATGAAGATAATGAGCATTGTTGCATTTTATCCATGGATCCATTCCCAGATGGAGACATGTGACCTCCCCTACCTTCCAAGTAGGCCATTTTCAATGAGGGGGAAAATGGTAATGACGACCATCCATATGATAGAGGTGTTATGCATGTTCATGTTTTTGGTTTGAATCCAATCTTCGAGGGACAGGGGAAAGATGTATTTCCTGTATACCACTAAAGTCCATAAGCTCTGAGTGGAGAGAAGTCGCCATCCAACCTTTGTGTCAGTGCTTGGGAGAAATAGGGAAGGTGTTTTAGACCCAACTCCCCCAAGTCTTGGGCATGGTAATTCTATCCCATTTTACGCAGGGTAAGGAAAATTGCTCTGAAGAAACTGCCCATAAGAAATTATAGCAGAAATTTCAAATTCTTTTAAGAGCTCCTTCTGGCATCCAAGAAAGTGACATCCAATAGACAAGTATAGCTTCTAGGATGGATTTGATAAGCACTAGGCAACCTTCTCTGGATAGTGAACACATGCTCAAAGATTTTATCCTTTTTCAATTTTAGCCAAGAGCCATAGCCAATTAGTGTTGGTGTAGGAATTTGGTTTGAGGAGGGAGCCCAAGTATTTAAAACCATTCTCCATGTTAACCAATTCAAAAGGAGAAAGTGTTGATGGATCCTCAGTTCACCCATGATGAGCCCAAAGGGAGTTAGGGAGGATTTGAGATGGTTTGTGATCATACCAGCGGCAGTGTCAAAGAGAGCAATAACATCTTTGATTGCTCTTATGTCTCTTCGTGAGTCGTTGTTGAAGATGAGGACATCATTGACAAAAAGAAGATGAACGATTGTCAGGATAGGGGCAACCTTGATTCCTTAAAACCCACTCCTTTTGTGCTCTTCCTCTAGTGATTTTTTAAGACCCTTGGCTACCAGTAAGAAAAGGAGGGGCGAGAGTGGGCAGCCTTGCCTTAAACCTCATTCAACCCAAAAGAAGGAGGAGGCAGAGCCATTTATGAGTACAACAAATGATGCCGAAGAGATGCAACTCACGATCCATTTTACAAATTCTAGCCTAAAACCCATGTGGGTGAGGAGGAGCGCGTTGAAAAATGTAACTAGGTTCAGTCTTCATAAATGTATTTGAGTCACAATGAAATGTATTTATCAAAAGAATGAAGAAGATATTATTATTATTATTATTATTATTATGACTTATTAAAGCATGTGTTTCATGCTTGGGTCATCATGTTTTATGTCAAAGTCCCCATTGAGAACTTCTAGGATTTATTTTGAGTCATTAAAGTCATTGTCCATTTAAAGAGACCCTTCTTGGGATTTTGAATAATGTAAAAAGAATTAATATTGATTCAAATATTCTATTTGTCCCCTCCACACCAAGTCGGCTTCAAGAAGGGTAATTCGACCTCACTAGAAGGCTATATATACAGTGCAACGCAATTCATTTGAGACACACAAGTTCGATTTACAAGCCAAGGCAGCTAAAAAGTGTGAAGTTGGAAAAGAGCTAGAGAAAGGGTACGAAATTTGAAAGGACATCAAAATCAAAGTGTTGGGCCATCTATTTCTCACATGAGTGGAATATCTAGGATGATCAAAGTCTTTATTTCCAAGTTGAAGTTGTTCTTGTTGCCAGGTCGAAGTTGTTGCTACTAGGTCAAAGTTGTTGTTGGAGGGTTATCATCTGCAGAAGGAAGAAAGGATTGACTTGGTGTGGAGGAAGTTTTTGTCTATGTCAAGAGTCTTGGATTATCTCGTGAAACTATTGAAGGAAGAATTGTTGATTGGGTTTTCCCTGGTTGTTCACCTATATCTGGTGGTTGTGATATTTGTGTTATTGTTTTGGTAATTGCTTGATGAACTAAAAGATAAAAGAAGAACATAAAATAAGAAAGTCACAAGTAATTATCTATATAAAGAAAATCTTTTTGCCTTTCTGATTTTCTAACATGGTATCAGAGCTAAGGTGAAGAAGAAAAAAAAGGCAATTTGAGGATCTACTGAAAGGAGACTAAGAAACCTTGAAAGGTTGAGAAAGGGATCATATAAGGAGATATTATAAGGAAAGAAGCTTACTACCTTCAAGGAAAATGTCTAACACAATAAAAGGAGAGAACAAATTAGAAGGAGAACCAAATTATAGGTCATGGAAGAAGAGAATTGACCTCATTCTTGAAAACAACAAAGTCTTGGGTTTGGTCAAAGGAAAAGTGAAGAAACCTACTGAAGGATCTAGTGATGCAGATGAAGTGAGGTTTAGAAAGTCAGAAATATTGGCTATGACACTAATGGTAGAAAGTATAAAGGACAATCACGTCTCATACATTTACAACATTGACAATGCTCAAGAAATGTATGAAGCCTTATCAAAATTGTTCAATATCAAGAACATCGGTCAAGTAGCAAGTCTTAAGAATGAATTAAGGACCACAAAAATGACAAAAGATGACATTGTGGCTTCCTTCTTTGTAAGGATAGGTAGAATTAGATATGACCTTCTAGCCATTTATGAGATTGTATCGGAAAAAGAGCTAGTGGTTACTGCATTAATGGGATTGCCAACTACATGGAGTGCTTTTTCTTCAGGACTTAACAACTGGAAAGAAAATCATTTGAACAATTATGGAATGCTTGTAGCTAAGAAGAGATGAGAATCTCCTTAATAACCAAAAATGAAGAAGAGAAAGTTTCAAATGCATACTCCACTTATCACAAGAAAGGAAACTTCAAGAAGTCAAAAGGGTCAAGAAGGAAGGTAGATATGTCCAAAATAGAATACTACCAATGTCATAAAATAGGTCACTATAAAAGTGATTGTCCTGAAAATCCGAAGAATAAGAAACAGAACAGGGACCAAGCTAATGTTGTTGAAGAAGGATCTCCAAAGAAGAATATGTGAGAAATTCTAACAAGAAATTCTACTGTAGTAACTGATTTATTTCTCCTACTTATTTTCCACAATAAGTTATTTACAAAACGCTTCAGTAAACATTAAAATAAATTCTACTCCAGTTATCACATAATAGCATAGAGAAAATAATAGTGATATACAAGCATAAGAATCAATCACATCAACACAGTTATTTTTGGACAATTGTCCCCGGAAAAACTCAATGCTGAAAAACTAGTGCAGTAGATGAGGGTTTATTTATTAATCTTTAGCAACAATCTCTTTACAAGGAACAATTCTACAGAACATTGAGACACTTCTGAGAGAAACACCTGAGACAATTTTTTCTCCTCTACCTGGAGAAGTTCTGACACCTCAGAGACCCTCTGTCCTTTTTTGTGTCACTTTTGTGTGATGCCTAAGTGGGGACTATGTCTCCAACTGTGCTGTCTCTCCGATATCCACTCTGCACTGTCTCTAGGATGCTCTATGTCACCTCCTCCTCAATCTCTGATTGATGTTGATTCCCTCCTCTTCCTTCACCCTACAACTCTCCCTCTGAAATCAAACTTCTTCTCCTTGAGAATCGATTTCCCTTGGGTTATTGAGTATTTTCCCGGTGTGTCTCCAAATGACTCTGAAGTCTTCTCTTATACTTTTCTTGTTGATGAATCAACGACTAAGATTATGTCCATAATCAACGGCTAAGATTAAAACAAACTTGATCCTCGTCTCTTAGAAGCTTCTCACCCATATCTTTATTAATACCCATTAATATTTTTATTTTCCTAAGTTTAGAGTTAGGAACCCCATTAAAAATATTAATTATTTTAATAACTCATCATCTCGGTGGAATTTCTCCAAATGATTTATGGGTCTTGGAGATCTAATGTATTCTAGCCCCTCCACAAAATTTCAGGGCTACATCATATCTAATGCTTCCCAAAATCAACACTCCCTCTTAGCGAGGAATGTACTCTAACAATGCTTCACAATAAAAGCATCACACTGATCAACTACATCGGTCCTTTGCGTTATTGATGCTTGGCCTACTATCCCTCATATACTGCGCTGCTGCAACCTATACTATTGCCCATGACCCTGAAACTGTCACCACTACATTTGTACTGCCGCTCCCTCCGAATATGCTGCATCATACTGCCCATAGCACTGCCACTGCTAACCTATTGCACTCCAACTCCCTATACTATCCACTTCTACTACTAAAACAGATTCTTGACCATCCCCATCTTCTCCCTAAAATAAAGAAACTTTGTTCTTCCTAGAGCCTTGGTGAGAATGTCTACCACCTGTTCTCCTATCGGGGTGTACCTCAATTATACTACCCCTCGTTGGACACAATCTCTGATAAAGTGACGCTTGATGTCAATGTGCTTCGATTGATCATGAAAAATTGGATGCTTAGAGAGCTTGATGCAACTCTAACTATCACAGAAAATATTGGTCGCTTCCATCCATCTCCTGAATATATTCACAAGCAATACCTTAAACCATATGGATTCACACAAAGTTGTGTTGGCTGCCATATATTCAGCTTCAGCTAAGCTCAAAGCTACAAATTAAAGTTTCCTATTATAGCAGGAGGTCATTCTCGATCCAATGTTGAAACAGTAACCGGTGGTACTTTTTTGATCTACTGAACTTCCAACCCAATCTGCGTCAATGAACCCATTCAACCTGATGTCATTGCCTTAGGTGTACATTAGTCCATGCTTGATTGTTCCTCATATATATCTAAGAACATGCTTCGCTACTGCCTAGTGTGCCCTCTTTGGTTCCACCATGAACTGACTGAGGATGTTGATAGTGTAACAAATGTTTCCCCTGGTATTGACCAGATACATTAGTGACCCTATGAGTTACCTGTACAAGGTGGTATTAACTTCTTTATCTTCAGATACATCAATCTTCTTCCAGATGGTAATCATTGGAGTAGCCATAGATCTACAGTCTTGCATTTTGAACCTTTTCAAAATCTTTGTCGCGTATCTCCCTTGTCCAAGGAAAATCCCACCCTTCTGTTGCCAAAATTCCAACCCCAGGAAATAATGCATCCATCCCAAATCCTTCATGTCGATTTTGTAACTAGGTTTTCCTTGCAATATTTGATGAGCCTAGATGAGCCTGTTAGAAAAAGATCATCCACATATAACGCCATGATTAGAGGTTTATTCTCTATAACCAAATAGTAGAGGTTAGGATCTGTGTCACTCTTGGCGAATCCTATCTTCTGCAAGTAACCATCAATTCGAATGTAACATGCTCTAGGTTCTTGTTTAAGACCATACAAGGCTTTCTTCAACCTACATACATGAGATTTCTTCTCATGTGTCTCAAAACCCTCTAGTTGTTAAATGTATACTTCTTCTATCAACCCATTCAAGAACGCAGTCTTGACATCCATCTAGTGAATCTCCCACCCCATTTGCACTGCAAGGGATATCAAGGATAGAATAGAAGTACACCTAGCTACTGGGGCGAAGGTTTCTTCATAGTCTATCCCTTGATATCCACACTTACATTTGTAGTGTATTTGACTTTGTAGATCCATGTCGAACCTACAACTGACCTATCCTAAGGCCTAGGTACCACTTCCCAGACATCATTGACCATTATGAGATTATATTCCTCCACCATAGCATCTACCCATACTTATTGAATGACCTTCTGAAAACTAGAGGGTTATCCAACCTGAGCAACCAAGGCTTGATATCTGTCTGGCTGTCTACACTCCCTTTTCTAGTTCCTAGGTGCACCAACAAAATCCTCTACATCTTGTAGTATCTGTCGAAGTTACCATCTCTTTCTTCCACTGGTAGTGGGTAGATCTATCTACTCCTCCTCTTCCTAAGACTCCAACTGTTGTGATACCTTTGGATTTTTGTCTTTAGGAGAAATATTGGTGCTGGTTTTTGTTGGTCGAAGTGGCTGGACCAATGGATCATCCTTTGACTGCTCTTCGGAAGCCATTTCTCAAGATTTCCTAAAAGCTTTGTCCTCCATGAACTTTACATCCCGTCGAATTACGATCTTCCTATTCCCCAGAAGATAGACTCTATATGCCTTAGCATTCTCGCTATATCCCACAAGATATCCTTTTTCTGCAGTTTCATCCAATTTCTTCTTCTTTTCTTTGGGTATAAGGCAGTATGCCAAACTCCCAAATATCCTGAAATGACTCACCTTAGGCTTCTTACCGATGAAGACACTCTCTAAAGTAATCTTACCTAAGGCCCTATGAGGAGTCCTGTTCTATACATAAACTGTTGTGCTGCATGCTTCTACCCATAGGAATTTGGGCATATCCTGATCATACAACATTACCTTGGTTGCTTCAACAATAGTCTTGTTCTTACTTTTTGCTACTCCATTATGCTTCGGATTATGGGGAGTTGTCCATTCTCTTCTGATGCCTTCCCTTGTGCAAAAATCAGTGAAGTCCTTGTCAATGTATTCTCCATCATTGTCCGATCACAACACTTTTATCCTCTTTCCTGCCAGATTCTCAACTAGAGCCTTGAACTCTTTGAATTGACCAAAAACCTCATCCTTGGTTTTTAGAAAGTAGATCCAACTCTTTATGGAATGGTCATTAATGAAAGTGACAAAGTATTCAGCACCACTAAGAGCTTTTGTGGACATGGGTCCACAGATATCTGAGTGTATCAATCCTAGAACACTCTTAGCCCTATTGTTACTTCTGGAATAAGTTGCTTCGGTGTACTTGTCTAGTGCACACTTTTTGCATACATCGTGTCGTTTGGTACTTAACTCTGGAACTCCTGTGATGGTTCTTCCAAGAATTCTAAGAGCCCCATGGTGTAAGTGTCCCATCCTCCTGTGCCATAGTTCATTCAAATCATTTTCCCCATAGTTGCCTATCAATGCCATTAGTGATTCTAGCTGTAACTTATACAGCCTGTTACTTCTTATTCCAATTTGAGCCTTATTTTTCCAACTCAGGTGTTCGACGTATACCTTCTTCATAATGAAGAAAACATCATAGCCCTTGTTTTGTAGCTGAGAATAGAAAGTAAGTTCATCCCCAATCCTGGCACATGCAGCGCATTGGTTTCTCAAAGCCGATCCTCTGCTTATGTTTGAAAGACTATAGTACCACTTCCTACAAGGGTACATTTTGACTTATTTCCCATGGTGATTTGGAAGTGCATATGTTCTTCCTGATAATTCAAAAAGCATTCTTGTATTCCTGTCATGTGCACAGAAGCTCCACTATCAATATACAAAACCTCAAAGGAGGCATAACTTGCGAAGCAAGCGACTTCTTCTTCAAGTCTGGAAGCTAACATAGAATAATCGTGATCCATGTTCTTTGTGCTTTGTTCTTTCTATGGAGAACTGCGTGAGTCCTTCTGAGTTGCTACCCCGACATTATGCTCCTGACTCATAGTAGATTCTCTAATCATGTTGCCCCATCTCTACTCTGATACCATGTGAAAATTTCTAATAAGAAATTCTACTGTAGTAACTGATTTATTTCTCCTACTTATTTTCCACAATAAGTTATTTACAAAACCCTTGAGTAAAAATTAAAATAAATTCTACTGTAGTTATCACATAATAGCATAGAGAAAATAGAAGTGATATACAAGCACAAGAATCAATCGCATCAAAACAATTATGTTTGGACAATTGTCCCCAGAAAAACCCAATGCGGGAAAACCATTGCAACAGATGAGGGTTTATTTATTAATCTTCAACAATAATCTCTTTACAAGGAACGATTCTACAGAATATTGAAACACTTCTAAGAGAAACACTTGAGACAATTCTTCCTCCTCTACTTGGAGAAGTTCTGACACCTTGGAGACCCTCTGTCCTTCTCTGCATCACTTCTACATCACTTCTACGTGATGCCTGAGTGAGAACTGTGTCTCCAGCTGTGTTGTCTCTCTGATCTCGACTCTGCATTGTCTCTAGGATGGTTTGCATCACCTCCTCCTCAATCTTTGACTGATGCTGTTGCCCTCCTCTTCACCCTACAACTCACCCTCTGAAATCGAATTTCTTCTCCTTGAGAATCGATTTCCCTCGGGTCACTGAGTATTTTCCCGGTGTGTCTCCAAATGACTCTCAAGTCTTCTCATATATTTTTCCTGTTGATGAATTAATAGCTGAGATTAAGTCCCTAATCAACGGTTAAGATTAAAACAAACTTGATCCTCATCTCTTAGAAGCTTCTCACCCATATCTTTATTAATACCCATTAATATTTTTATTTTCCCAAGTTTAGACTTAGGAACCCCATTAAAAATATTAATTATTTTAATAACTCATCATCCGGGTGGAATTTCTCCAAACGATTTTTGGGTTTTGGAGATCTCATGTATTCTAGCCCCTCCACAAAATTTCAGAGCTAGATCGCATTCGATGCTACCCAAAATCAACAGAATAAATCTGAAAACCTAGATATAAGGGACCTATTTTGGAAAAACATTTTTGAATTGTTTTTATAAGGTTATAGGTATCCCTCAAGCTTGGAAGGAGCCCTCACCAACTTCAAAAAATAAGTATCTTATTCCTTGTATTACCTTTTCCTTTTTAGTTTTCCTTACTTATCTAAGTTTGTTTGCATTAAATACTAATCACATTTCTATTCATATTTTCCTTGTTTAGGAAAAATTTGTTGAATACTCAAGGATTCTAGAAGAAGGCCTCAGAAAGACAAAGCATTGGAGTTACAAGGTTTGTTAAGAAACAAAAGGTATGCCTTAGACTATAAGTTTTTTATCTCTTCATGATATTCATTATTGATAAACTATTTTACACTACTAACATTATTGTGTCTAACTCTCTAGAATCATAAATATTCTTGATTGGGTGATTCATCATTAGATAAATCTAGTCTCCTCATATCTTTGATTATTCTTATGGAACCCTAAAAAGGTTCGTTGTAAGAACCCTAACTTAAGGGTATGTCGATGACAATGCGTGAAACCCTCACCTCCTTAAGGTTACTGGTAAAGTCTATTCTTGATGTTTGAAGTTTTTAATGATGTCATGTTTGGGGTTTTGGTATGGTTATGAAAACCCTAACTTGTTAGGGTTGAATAGTGATGTCTGAAATCCGAAATCTTTGAAGTATTGATAAGTTAGGGTTTTCTATGTTTTGCATTAAAACCCTAGATCATTAGGGTTTGATAGCGTGTATAAGCAAAACCTTATAATGTCCTAGAAATGAAATCCTAGGTATATGTGTGTTTGTTCAATTGAAACCCTAGTCTGATCAAGTTTGTTATATGTCTAACTTTAATATATTGGTATTTGTGTCATTAGGATTGACTAACACATGTTATGATATGCTTGTGCATGATGATGGAATGCTAGATATATGTGTTGACTTGTGCATGATGATGGAATCCTAGATATATGTGTTGACCTAATTATTGATGGTCATAAGTCTTAGGATTTGGAACTAAACCCTAGTCAAAGTTTGAATCTCTAGGATGATAGTATTTGTGAATTCTAGGGTTTTGTAACTAAACCTTTGTAGAAGTTCAATTCTCTACTATGTGAGGACAAGGGTGATAGTTTGATATTTATGAAAGATTGTTGAAATCTAAATTTGAGTTGTGATTGGTTTTGATTGTTGGAGCTTAATGGCTCCTGTTTGAAATCTGGGATATTGCACTAAATCCTAGTGGAAGTCTAACATCTGAGTTCTAAAGTTGTTAGATGAATTGTATAACTATATTTATTTGAATTGCTTCTAAGGTTTGCAATATTTTGTAGTAGGGTATGTCATACCTATGGAATAAATATTGAAGCCTTAGATATAATGAAAGTTGTTATCTTGATTGAGGTGTTGGATGTCTTGATGATAAAATCTAGGTTTTGACAAAACCCTGGTATGTAGATGAAGTATAAATATATGTGTTTCTTGTTTGTAAACCTAACTAAGTTTAGGTATTTGATGACTATTTTCTAATGATTTCATTGTTGTCTGATTCTAATATAGTTAACTTCATGCTTCTATATAGATTAGGTTTTCCCTGCTATCTAAGTTGTGTAGGTACATAATCTTCAAGATACTGAAGATGGTCATAAGTAAAGTTGATATGATAAACATGATGAAGAAAGTTATATGAATGATGATGATCATGATAACTATGATAATAAGGATGGAAGCCATGAAAGATTCTCCAATGTCATAAAAAGAAGTTGATCTCCCTAAGTTAAGAGCGAGCTTGGATAAAATAAATCTATCTAGTTAAGAGGGAGGGCATATTATAGTCATGATGAACACCTTGAAAGAAAAAAAAATTGGAGAGTGCATTTTGGGGAGCTGCTGAGCTAAGGAAAGCAAGATCTAAGTGTTGAATATGTTGCTACATGTGAAGTAGGGAAGGAAAGCTTTGGAAGGCTTTGTATAGGGCCAACTGTGTAGTATACCTAAGGGGGATAGTATGGGGTACAAAGGGAGGTACCCAAGGGAATAATGTAATAATGGGATGGGCCATAGTAATAAGTAAAGTGGTTAACCCGTATAATGTAAGGGACCACAAGTAGTTAGCAATAATGTAATAAGCCCATTGTATTAGATAGATGGTATTGATGGAACCATGGTAATGACCGATGGTATTGTATGTATGATGCCTATATAGAGGCTAGAGACTCCCCATTGAGGGATGTCAAGGAATATTGTATGGACAAGCATATGGCTTGTGGAATGTTCTCCTTCCTTAAGGAGTGAATGTATGGTGTTGCCCTACCTTAAGGGTTTTGATCAATAAAGAAGCATTTCTATCTAATAAAATGGGCTTATTACATTATTGCTAACTACTTGTGGTCCCTTACATGATACGGGTTAACCACTTTATTTATTACTATGGCCCATCCTATTACTACATTATTCCCTTGGGTACCTCCCTTTGTACCCCATATTATCCCCCCGGGTAGACTACAAAATAACACGATCTAAGCCTTTGGATAGGTCAATTTTAAGGATTGCACCCTTCAATAGATGTTGATTTAGACTGAGGCCTTCCTAGGCAACCCCTATAGCTTCATGGATTTGTCTCCCCTCCAAGAAAGTGAACTATTCCTTAGAGATAGAGTTGGAGAGGATGGAATTGAGCCTCTGAGCTGTGATTTTGGCAATGACTTTGTAGATATAATTGCAAAGTGAGATAGGGAAATAGTCATCAAAGGTTGAGGTATTGTCAGCCTTGGGAATTAAATCAATGAAAGTGGAGTTGAAGGATGTCTGAATATGGCCAGTCGTTCTGGATTTCTCAATGACTCAGAGGAGGTCTTCCCCAGTATATTAATTAGCCACAGAAAGAATTCTACTGACCACCAATCTGGACCCGGACTGTTGTCCTTTTGAAAACTTCCCAGGACCTTCTTGAGCTCTTCCTTAGATACAACTTCCATGAGGTGATCATTGTCTTCAAGATCAACAAATCTAGGAAAGAAAAGGGTCAAACAAACCACCTCGGTTATGGAGGCCCCTTTTGGTTCTTTGAAGAGGGTGCCAAAGTGGTTTTTCCTGAGCTCTATAAGGTCCTCAAAAGATGAGACATTATTCCCCTCTAAAACCCTTAACTTCCAAATTGTGTTGATCATTTTTCTCCCTTTGATATAATTTTGGAAGAACTTAGTGTTCTTATCTCCAGCTTCCAACTAGATGGCCCTTCTTTTGAGCCTTCAGGTGGCTTCAATGTCCGCTAGTAGGCTTTTCTTCCACCCTTCCAGTCATAGCAATCTATCCATGGATTTCTCTAATTCATAATCTTTAGCTACTTCTTCCAATAGGGCCTTTAGGTCAACTTCCACGTCTTTGAGTTCCTGTGAGTCTCTCATCCTTTTGTTAACCAACCACTTTATGGTTGCCTCTTTTACATATTTGAGGGTCTTAGCGAATTGGCCTCCTGCTGAGACCGCCGATAAGGGATTGAAAGGCTGCTAGGTTAATCACACAAGCTCTACAAAGCTCTCATCTTTAAGCTAGCAGGAGTTGAGTTTGAAGGGACTTAGTGGTTTGTGTCCCATAATTTTGATCTCCAACATGATTGGGCAATGGTCCAAGCCTCCACCTTCACTAATCCATTGTCTTATCAGTGGCATTCATTCCACCAATTGTTCAACGAGTAAGAAGTAGTGTATATGCTTAGCAATGTGATCCTCTCCTCTTCTTTTCTTCCACCAGTTGGGTTTGAGTTTTATAGGCTTGCTAAGCCACATGACATGTCCCTTAGGGTCTTGTGTCTCGTATTTCACATGTCAAACATGAAACATGCCCTAAAATATGTCGAAAATATTTTTTTGTGTCCTCCAATCGAGACACATGTTTTGGACGTGGCGAAAACGTGCCCTAACATTTTTGGTTCTTAGGACACGTGTCCCACGAAAAGTGACATTTAAAACCAGCAACATGGTTTATTTTTTGTTTTTTTTGTCATTGTTCGCCACCAAAGTCTAGTTTTCTTGCCATCGAAATCAAATTTTCTGTGCAGTGTGAGGAATTTCTCCAGATTTGAGCACAGTGCTCACAACTTCACATTGAGAGCGCAGTTCACAAGTTCTTCTAAACTTCTAGTTTTATTTTATCAATCATGATATTTCTAAATTTCTAGTTAGTAGTTTCTTATGTGTGTTAACAATTGTTAATAACATGAACTATGAACATCATTGATGTAGTAAATTAATAAACTAACTAGTAAATTACTAAATACTAAATAGATATCATCATGATTCATCTCTGTAGATGTTCTCATTTCTAGGAAATATGGATCAGGCACTATATTTTAGTATTTTTTTAATATATATATATAACATGTCTCTTGTGTCTTGTTTTAGGGGTCGTTGTGTCTTGTGTTGAATACTCGTATTTATGTGTCCTATGCGTCTCGTGTCCATGTGTCATGTGACTTAGCAAGATTGATGTCAATAAGATTGTGGTCGAACATCAGCTTGGAGAAATAAGCCGAATTGAGGTCCCCCACCCTGTCCCTGATGATATGGTTGTCCTAGAAAAGGCAATATTTCTGAGATAGGGAGTCCCAGAAGGGGATCTTGTCTTGGGGTAGTCCATATATATTGAGGATAAGGAAGTTGGAGTTGAGTTCGACTCATCAAAAATTTAAACCAAGGATTGATTCCATCCCCTAGACATTCTGGGTTTGATGAAATGAGGGTTCCATCTTCTTGCCCACCCTCCTGCTCTTCCCTGATCATCAATGCATGTGGAGTTCCATCTTGGCAACAATCTTTCCAATAAATTAGAAATTGCATCCCCCACTCTCATGGTTTCTTACATGAGGATAATAATAGAATCCTCAAGTTCTACCAGTCGGCAAAGGCCCAATTGTTTCGAAGGGCTGGCCAGTTCCATACAATTGAGAGATAGAATGATCATGTGTTAACTCCTTTGGGGGTTGATGTTTATTTAAGCACCCCATCAATGGAGAGTTGTCAGATGGATTCCATGTCAACAAGAGTTTTGTTCTGGCTAGGACAAGTTTGGATTGATGACCTCTACCTTTCCTTGTGGCAATATCAAGGGGGTGGGGACTAAGACCATCGGATAAGAGGGAGGGGTTGGGGGGTCACAGGTGGAAGAAGTAACGAGGTATAGAGAACCCAAGAGGGAGGAGGATTTTTTGTGGGTAGGGTTAGGCAGAGGGAGGTCGGAAGATGCCAAGGGAGGAAGGGGACAATCAACATAAAATAAATTTGGGTAATGGGAAAGAGGTCGAACATATGTCATAACCAGTGATGATCCTCTGTTAGAAGAAGAAACAACTCCGTGCAAACAAGAATATTGACCAAAAAAGAAGAAAGAGAAGGGATATGAGTACTAGAGAGAGGAGATGGTCCCAATGAAGGAGGGACTAAAACATACCATGGAAGAGAATGCTCGGACTTAGTTCTCTAAGCTTGGAGTGTTTTCTAAGAGGAAGTACCCTATGGAGAGGCCAAAGGAGTGTCCACCAATTCATCCCCTTTGTCCTTTTTTGGAGAAGAGGGGTGCACCTTGTTATCTCCAGCCGAGATTTCAAGTTCTCTTGGTGTGGGGGTTTGTACCCTTTCAACTCTTTGCTTACCTTTGAATGGCAGTCAACACTGTTGAAGTTTCTAAGTCTACTTAGTTAGAAACCCTCCATGCACTTTATCTGATTTATTCCTACCTACTTGTTTTGTTACTTAACAACTTATTTGCAATGTAAATACTGAAAATGAACACTAGTGCATGCTCAACATATTAAAGATCAACGATTGAAAGAAACAGAAACAATCACACCATTTGACACCATTATTTTTGGACCAATGTCCCCGGAAAAACCCAATGTGGGAAAATCAATGTAGTTATCTAAGATTTTTCTTATTAAGCAATATCAAGTACAATCTGGGTGCCGAAACTAGCCTACCCAATAGAGAATTTCCTTGGCAATAATACATTTTAGTTTGAGACAAATCTTCTAGCTGAAACCCCAGATAATCCTTCCGGCAGCTCCTCAGCACCAATGTGCCCCAAAAACCCCAGCATTAGCCTTTTCTAGACTGCGTTAGCCCCTCTCTGCCCAACGCTAGCCCTGCGTCAACCCAGATGGGTCTACGTCAACCTTAGGAGGCCCTGCATCAGTAACGCTAGCCTCTTTGAGGCTCTGCGTAGCTCTCGGCTGCTTCTGCGTAGCCCTGCGTGAGCCCTGGCTGGCTCTGCGTCACTCTCCTCGGCTACTGCGTTGCTCTTCCACCACTACCTATGCCTCTCTGTCTCTCTGTACTCAATGCCTCTCAGCTACAACTCCCGATCACTAATTCTATCTCTCTTAGCAAACTCCGCTCTAAAGAATAGAATGACTGATCACTCTCTTGTGTTCTCCAACTGACCCTAAAGCCTCTTCTTATACTTTTCTTGTTGGTCCTTCAACGACCGAGATTAAATCTCTAACCAATGACTAAGATTAGATTTGGCTTGATCCATGTCTTTTGGACCATTCTAACACAATTTCATATTAATATACATTAATATTTTATTTTCCCTAAGTTTAGACTTAGGGACTCCATTAAAAATATCAATTATTTTAATATCTCCTGAACTATTTAGAATCTGCCCAAACCCTTTCTGGGTATTGGAGATCTTATGTGCCCCAACCTCTCCACCAAATTTCGTGGCTAGATCACATCTGATGCTACCCCAAATCAATAAACACTGAAGAACATTGTGGCCACACCTATGGTGGCCTCTTCACTTAAATGGAATTCCTTCGTAATCCAAAATTTGTGTGCGCGAAACCCTTGTGAACAATCTTCGTTTCACTCCAAAGTCGTCCACGAATGTCTAGAAGGACCAAAAACCTTTCCACCTTTAGTTCCATGGTTTCCAAGGACATGTCAACGTCAAGTATTTCATCCATATTTGACTAATTGTAGATAGGCCACCCCGCCTCCAAAACTTCAAAGAGAACCCGAGCATGCAGATCCAAATGGGAATTTTGTCCATCCTTTCCTTGTTTTGGTCAAAAACAGGATTCCAACACTTGAGGAGAATAGGAGTAAAATCGCTATGCCATATTTTCTGGAGAACCCATGAGGCCTCCTCTTTTTCTAGAAAGATCAGTGCAAAACATCCTTTAACAATAGAATGTGTTGAATTTTTGTCGCTATAGTCGATCTTCATAATTTAATTTTAGCCAATCAAAAGCAAACAAAATGATAAATATAAATTGATTTTTAAGTCAACTCCAAATTAAAGAGGGAAAAAAAATGAATTTCCAAATTGTGTCTTAAACCAAGTCAGCTCAAATTGCTTAAGTCGACCTGACACAAGGGACATGTCTATTGGGACACTCTAATCTAATATATATACACCATTCGTCTTCCTCCAATGGGAAGCAATTCAAAGCAATAAATCCTTTGTTTATACATGTGAAGGAGTAAAAGAGAAGCCAAATTCTTCTGAAAGAGAAGTCTTTTGTGGAAGCCAACATATATTACTTTTAATCTATTGTTCACCAAAGTTTCTAACGAAAATATAAGGCAACAGACCGAAGTTTTTCCTAAGGCAGCAGACCGAAGTCTCCTGAGGGTAACCGAGAATGTGAGAGAGAGCTACTAGACTGAGTTTATGGGTAGACTGAGGCAAATCAAATCTCTGAGGTAGGTTGAATCTTTGAGGCATATCAAATCTCTGCGGAACAACAAACTTGATCTTTGACCGAATTTCTAAGGTTACTTATCTTTGCTTGACCAGGTTTCACCTAGGTTTTCTTATGCTCAATTTGGCCTTTGTATCTAATTGGAAATCAGATTGTATCTCTTGTTGAACTGGATTAAATTCTCTAAGAAAAGGTTGTTGGGTTTTTCCCTACAAGAGGGTTTTCCCAGGGTAAATATTTGTGTCTCTTGTTTGGTTGCTTCTTTATGATCCTACTGACATTGATATTTCTACTGTTGATATCTTTTGTGTCATTGATTAATGATGGATGTGAACATAAGTAGGATTCAATCATTAGAAGTAATTATCAGATTAGAGGACCTTAAAAAATCAACATGGTTTCAGAGCGTGGTTTGAAAGAGCAGCCTTGAAGACGCCAACTAGTTATCATCTAGAGCTTGATGATCATCCTTATGAAGAAAATCCCTAGTTCAATCTCTTCTTATGAAAAGAACGAAGAGTATAAAAGGAGGACCAAAGTCCTAAATCTAAGTCAAAATCCATATAAAGGACCAAAGTACCTTAGTCTGAAGTGCTTCAAATAACCTAAATACCTCAGATAAAAAAGCCTCAGTGTGGATTAGAGAAGGCCAAAAAGACCTCAAGGCTAGTGGCAGGGAGTCGAAAATGACCTTAGAAGGACCACAAATGAATTCAGATGACATCCACAAAGGCCGAGAAAGTGACTAGGAGAATTTAATGTGTCTTGATAATATAAAGAAGGTAGAGTGAGACTGAACAATATGTTTTGGACATGGTATTTACAAGATTATCTCTATTAAAAAGCCACATTACAAAGCATTTGAGAAGTCTTATCCAAATATTTTTAGGCATGGATGTATAACTGGAATATTTGTATCTCGGTCAAAATATTCACATAGTCTATTACAAATTTATAATGCTTAAGCTTGGAAGATTTCAATCTTATGCCTATCAAGAATGTGCTGACATACTTCTAAGGAATGTTTTTGATGTTATGAGAGCTCCATTCATCTCTCATTGGAAATTTGCAAAGAAAATTCTACAAATTCATAATCCTCCTCATTGTATGTGATGTCTACAACCCTCAAAGCTACATAGAATCAGATTGGATGAGAAGAAACCTATACTTGGTTCTGAGCAGCATATTCCAACCAAGGATCCAATGGCCAATATTTTGATTGCATCCTAGCATCTGATTAAGCACCCAGATTATTGGCAATGGAAAAAATTCATGATTGGAAAGTAATTTCAAGTATCACATGTAGTGACACTTGAAGACTGTTGTTTGATCAAATGATAAAGCAAGTACTCTTGGAATATGTGTATGGAGGACATTAGAATGACATTACCCATCTTCAGAAGACAACTTACTCTCACTTTATTGACATGATAACTAGAAGGATGTACTCATGAACTATAAGAAGATATTGTAATACCTTTATCTCACAACCATTAAATATTCACTTGTTGTAGCATAAAAGTTATATTTCAAGAAGTAATGACATCATCCAATTCTGAATTTAGATTATCATTCAGAAAGTTCGATAAGGCCTAATGACAAGATAAGGCTTGCTAAATAAATTGTACCAAATATGTTCCCGTATACTTATTTGTATGGGCCTGAGTTGCATCATATTGTAAGATATGTGTTCAAAAGCAGAAGTATTGTTTTGAAGTTGTAGACTCTAATGCTATATACCTTATACTTCTATGAAGACATCTTGTATGACAGAGTAAGGGTTATTGTCAAATAATGCAAATGATGACTTGCATTGTGCTATTGTAACTATGATTATATGATGCTGAATTCATTGCTTGATTCTAGTTGTTGCTGGAGAAAATTAGTATATGACAAGGTTTTCATTCAAGTATTTGAGATATGATCAAGAAAATTGCTCCAAAACTAGAGGCAGCTAAGAAGATAAATTGTGATATGAGCCCTTCTTATAAGAACTGATAGTCCTAGGGTTTGTAAACCCTAGATAAATCTTTAAGGACATGATTAAGAAAAACCAAGGGTTTGTATAAATAAACCTAGAGCTAAACCCAAAGTATTGAAAGACGATGATTCTGCTAAATGAAGAAACCCTAGCACATGCAAGGAAGAAAAGGAAAGCATGATGGATGATGATGAGGACAAAGATGATGAATTTGCAAATGGATGTCTATGATTTTTGCAAACAAGGCAAGGATCAAGAGGGAGCTGACAAATTCCCTACATTCCTCAAAAAATAAGTACTTTATATCTATCTTCCTTGATTATTATTGTTTTGCTATTAGCTAGCATCTTCTCTTTTTTATTTTATTGGGATATAATTGTTCTTTTGTGGCCTCCTAGTGAGGATTGCAGGTACATCGTGAAGGTTGTCAAGGCTCTGGCAGCAATTGGAAGTATTAGAAGAATGAAACAAATCTTGTGACAAGAAACCTCTCTGAGATATAGTTATTTGTGAGAAATTGTACTAACATCTAGAATTTGTTGAGAAATCAATGCAAGTAGACTTAGGTCTTAGATTCCTCTTTCTTGATAATTACTTGTGAATTATGTTGGTTTATTTTACTTCTTTGTTATATTATCTTTCATTAAGCAATTACCAAATTATGTGTGTACAAAGATCACAAAACAAGAGACACAAGGTGTAGCCACTTTGTCAGGGAAAAACCCCTATCTAGGGAAAACCCTAGTCAAAATATCTTCCTTCAATAGTTTTCCTAAGATAATCCTAGACTCTTCACCCTAGACACAAAATTTCTCCAACCACCAAGTTAGCCCTTCCTTACAGCAACTTCGATCAAGATCTTTGACCTTGTAACATCAAAACTTCGATCTATGCAGTAGCAACTACTTCGACCTATGAAACACTTCAATCTATGCAACACTTGGACCTATGCAGCAACACTTCAACCCTAACAACTTCAACCCTTCTACAACTTCAACCTACTGCAACAACATAACTTCAACCCTGCAACTCCAACAACTTCGTAGAAAAGAGAGAGAGAAAGACCAAAAACTTTGATCCTGCGCTTTTTCTTCTTCCTCCAGCACATCGTACTTTTTACCTCACTGCTTCTTATGTGTATCAACATTCTTATTGCGTGGATGAGAAATTATATCGATCTGCACTTGTATATATAGGCTTCTTGTGGGTTGAATTGCTTCCTTTCAGGTTGACTTCATCAAGCAAGGGCCGACTTGGTGTGGACGTGACAAAATTTACTTTTGACTCAAAGATAATTCTTTTTAGATGATTCAAAAGCCCAAGAATGGTCTCATAAAATATACAATGACTCTAATGACTCAATATAAATCCTAGGAGTCCACAATGGGGAATTTGACTAATAAAATATGACCCAAGCATGAAACCCATGCTTTAATAAGTCATTGTAGCAATAATAAAAAAATATTTTTTATTCTTTTGATAAGTATAGTGACTCAAATACATTTATGAAGACAGAACCTAATTACATTCTTCAACACTCCCATTTAATGTTAGAAAATCAGAAAGGCAGAAACATTATTTTATACTTGATAATTACTTGTGATGTTCTTGATTTGTTATTACGTTTCTTTATATCTTCTTTATTTTAGTTCATAAAGCAATTACCAAAGCAATAGCACATAAAACAATGGACACTAAATGTAGGCATTATGTCAGGTTAAAACCCCCCTGAGGGGAAAACCCAATCAGTAATTACTCCTTCAATAGTTTTATGGAGATATTCCAAGACTCTTGACCTTGACACAAACTTTCCTCCACACCAAGTCAGCCTTCTTCCTTACTTGTAAATAATTCTTCTTGACCTAGCAATAGCAACAACACTTTATTTGACCCAACAACTTCGATCTTACCTTAAATACTTTGATCTTCACTTAGAACCTTCGATCTTGGCCCAATACAACTTCTTGAGGTGACAACATCACACGATAACTGGCTACAGCATCAACACTGTAATTGGCTACAGTTTCATACGAAAACTGGTTACAACATCAATAAGAGAACTTCAATCTTCCAAACTAGGGCATGAGAGAGAGAGATAGTTGCACCAAAAATTTGATTTTCCCTTTCTTCTTCTCTTAGACCAAACTCACACTTCCTTCTCCTCTTTCTTCTATTTCACACTTCTTCCGCCTTCAAGAGAGATCGAACTTGCTTATGATAGTGGGTGCTTCAAATGGAATTCAAATGCCTTCATTTATAGTCCTTTGGTGAGGTCGAATATCCTCCTTTGAGGCTGACTTGGTCTGGAGACAACAAAATTCATATTTGACTCAATACTTAACCTTTTTACATGATTCAAAAGCCCAAGAAGGGTCTCTTTAAAAGTACAATGACTCTATTGACTAAGAATAAATCCTAGAAGTCCTCAATGGGGACCTTGACCTAAAACATGGTGAGCCAAGTATGAAACCCATGCTTTAATAAGTCACAATAATAATAATAATTATTATTTTATTTATTCTTTTGACAAGTAGATTACAAGATGACTCAAATACATTTAATGAAGACCGAACCTAGTTACATTTTCCAACACTTAACCAGGGAGGCATTCATAATAACATATACAAGTACAAGGAAGATCTCAAAACATATGAACTAGAAAGAGTTTGGGCACCGCAATGCCATGGACTAGATTCCTGCCTAGGGAAATCTATCCAAGGTATTCCAACAGTTTAGGCACAAATAGTGCGACAGACTAGATTCCTGATCAAGGCAATCTATCCGGGTGGGACTAAGATGAACTAAAGCTTTTAGCTTCTCTAGGTACCGTTAGGCTTACTTGCTAATCATCAACCCAGGGATCCAAGTGTGTGTTTGAGGTCGGAGCTCTATCACCAACGTCGCCCTCCCCACTTCAGGATCTAGACATCAACACATAGTGTCGATTTGATGTCCTCCCAGGTAATGTGTATCACACACAAACAAATCTCTTCCAAACTGTTATCATCATCAACAAAATCAGCAATATCTACTAAACCAAGCATGTTTCTAAGATATTCAAATTTCTTATTAGGAAGATACTTTGTTATTATAGTAGCTACATGACCATCGGTCAAGACATACTGTAGCTTCACTATCCCATCATGCACCAAGTTACTAATCTAGTGGAAATTATTGTTGATATGCTTCATCCTAGCATGAAACACGGGATCTTCAGATATCTTGATGCAACTTTGATTATCACAATTTATCATAGTAGGACCCAGAGGCTTCTCGAACAAATCTGTTAGAATCTTCCTCAACCATACAACCTCCTTTCCTACTTCACATGCAGCCACATACTCTACTTCAACGCTACTCAAAGCAATGACATCTTGCTTTTTATTAATCCATGAGATCATTGTAGGTGCCAAACTAAAGCATCCACCTGTAGTGCTTCTTCCATCGGTCTCACGGCCACCCCAATCAGAATTTGTGAAGCCAATCAGCTTGACATCCTTGCTATCATACTTTAGGCAGTGATGTATAGTGCCACGAAGATATCTCGATATATGCTTGGTAGTTATCCAATGATCATGACGAGGCTCCAACTGAAATTGACTAAGAATTTTCACAGCAAAACATATATCCGACCTAGCATTTACCAAATACAACAAAGAACCCACCAACTTATGATAAGAGGTAGGATCTATGAGACTTGAGTAGGAGCTCCTCAACTTCTTGAGATTGGTGATCATAGGAGTAGTCTTGGGCTTGGAATCCATCATCCTAAATTTCTGCAATAACTTGATGATATACTCTCCTTGCCCCAGATAAATCTCCCCAGGCTTCTACCATACTTCCAGACCTAGGTAATAGTGCATAAGTCCCAGATCCTTCATCTCAAATTCATTGCTAACATCTTCTTGCATTCTTGTATCCTTCGCTCCACACCTATAATGAACAGGTCATCCATATATAGTAGAATAATGACTAGCTCATTATCCACAACCTTGATGTAGAAATTTGGATCAACAGTACTTTTCATGAACCCAATTCTTAGAAGGTGTGCATCCATTCTTGCATACCATGCCCTAGGAGCTTGCTTCAAATCATATAGGGCCTTCTTGAGTCTACATACATGAGTGTCTTTTTTATTTACTTTAAAGCCTTCAAGTTGTTCAATGAACACTTCCTCATCGATGGTCTCATTCAGAAATGTTTCCTTTATATCCATTTGATAGATGTTCCATCCCATTGTAGCAGCCAATGAAACCAAAGATCTAATGGTAGTATACCTTGCGGTGGGTGCAAAAGTTTCTTCATAATCTATGCCTTCCTTTTGAGAGAAACCCTGTGTAGCAAATCTAATTTTGCTTTTGTCTATACTTCCATCAATAGTGTGCTTGATCTTGTAGATCCATTTGGACGTGACAACCAATTTGTCACAAGGTCTAGGAACGATTTTCCAAACCCCATTCTTCATGATGTATTAATATTCTTCCTGCATTACCTTCTTCCATACATCTTGATGAGCATCTTCTTCAGCTTCAATCATTTTTTTCATATATGCAACATATCCAGAATATATTTTTTCCCTTTTGCTTTCTCTAAAGGTTCCTTTCGCAGCTTCATGTCCTTCATCATCTTCAAGAGTGGCTTTTAACCAATTTGACCTCTTCCTAATGTTCGGTATGATCGCAGGTTGAATAGGCTCACTTGGTCCTTCTTATTCTTCTTGAATTGTAGAAGGATCAACGTGGTGTACTTCTTCTTCTTCGGATATTGGTATATCTTCTTCATCGAAATCAATAGGGATATCTTTGGATCTTTTGTAGGCATGATTTTCATCAAATATAACATCCCTGCTTACTTCAACATGTCTTCCTTCATTGATGTAGATTCTATATGCTTTTTAGGAGAGACTATATCTAACGAATATCTCTTTGATGCTTGTAAAATCTAAATTCTTTTGTTTGTCCTTTAGAACGTGGATAAAGGCAGGAATCCCTAAGATTCAAAATGGTCCACACTTGGCTTCTTCCATATGAATTCTTCCTTAGGTGTCATATTCTCAAGAATCCTATGAGTACTTCTATTTTTAATATATATTGTTGACATTGCTACTTCTCCCCATAGAAGTTTTGGTAAGTCTTTGTATACCTTCTTCAATTGTCCTATTCTTTCTTTTGGCCACTCCATTTTGTTCGGGATAGTAGGGAACAATGAGCTCCCTCTTAATTCCTACTTCTTTACAATACGCAATCAATTCTTTAGAAGTGTATTCCCCGCCATTGTCGGATCACAAAGTCTTTATTTTCTTTCCGTTAGGGTTTCCACTTCATATCTAAACTCGAATTTTTTTAAATACTTCATCCTTTTTCTTGAGAAGGTAGAGCCATGTCTTTCTAGAGTGATCATCAATGAATGTTACATAGTAAAGATGACCTCCAAGAGATTTTTCAAACATAGGACCACACACATCACAATGAATGAGATCTAATATTTCTTTAGACCTTGTTTAACTATCTGCAAATGGTTTTCCTGTATGTTTACCCAAAAAGCAACCCTTGGAAACTGCTTCATGATCTTCTTTGATATTGGGGATGCCATGAACCAGTTGATTAAGAGTAGGAATGACCTTGTAGTGTAGATGACCATATCTTCTATGCCATAGCTCAATGGGATTGATTTCCATATGAACTAGAGCTTGAGGAGATTGTGTTATGATTCTATATATGCTTCCTTCATGAACTCCAATAAACCTAGTTTTATCAATACTTGAATCTTTTCCCCAAACCAAAACCTTTCCGTCAACAAAAGAAACTATACCCCTTTATATTATAAGAAAGAAATTGAAAGCAAATTCTTTTTCAAACCTGGAACATGTAGTATATTGTTGAGATGTAGCTTAGCTCCATTTTCTAGCTTTAAAGATGTTGATCCTAGGCCTCTAACAACATAGATTTTGTTGTTTCTCAATTCCACTGCATGAGAAGATGGTTCCTTTGATAGAGTGTGAAGATGTTTACTCTTCCCTGTCATATGCATTGATGCTCCACTATCAACAATCCATGCATTATCATCATTAAGTGAAAATGTAAGTGCATCCAAGAACCCTTAACTTTTGACCTTGTTGAATAAGTAGTAAAAGATCTTTTTGATCCAACTTCCTGCAATATTACATCCCATTCTCATATAACTTATCATAGAGGGGGTAACCATTTCATTCAAGCCAACAGACTGATCTTCAATTTTTCTTGACCTTAGCTTTGATACCCTGTTGAGAAATCAATGCAAGTAGACTTAGGTCTTAGATTCCTCTTTCTTGATAATTACTTGTGAATTATGTTGGATTCTTTTACTTCTTTTTTATATTATCTTTCATCAAGCAATTACCAAGTTATGTGCGTGAATATCACAAAACAAGACACACAAGATGTAGGCACTCTAGCAAGGCAAAACCCCTATCTAGGGGAAAACCTAGTCAAAATCTCTTCATTCACTAGTTTTCCTAAGATAATCCTAGACTCTTCACCCTAGACACAGATTTCCTCCAACCACCAAGTCAGCCCTTCCTTCCAGCAACTTCGATCTAGATCTTCGACCTTGCAACTGTAAAATGTCGATCTATGCAGCAACAACTGCTTCAACCTACACAACAATTTGATCTGTGTAGCACTTTGACCTACGCAACAACACTTTGACCCCAACAATTTCAACCCTTCTACAGCTTCGACCTACTGCAGCAACAGAACTTCGACCCTGTGACTCCAACAACTTCGATCCTATAATTTCCCAGTAACTTCACATAAAAGAGAGAGAGAGGGAGCCCAAAAACTTTGATCCTACACTTTTGCTTCTCCCTCCTGCACTTCACACTTTTTACTACACTGCTTCTTGTGTATATCGAACTTGTTGAGTGGATGAGCAAATATATCGAAATACACTTGTACATATAGGCTTCTTGTGGGTCGAATTTTCCTTTAAGGCCAACTTCATCAAGCAAGGGTCGACTTGGTGTGGAGGTGACAAAATTTACTTTTGACTATATAATAATTCTTTTTACATTATTCAAAATCCCTTTCAATGACTCAATATAAATCCTAGGAGTCCACAATGGAGACTTTGACTAATAAAAGATGACCCAAGCATGAAACCCATGCTTTAATAAGTCATTGTAGAAATAATAATAATAATAATAATAAAATTCATTCTTTTGATAAGTATAATGACTCAAATACATCTATGAACACCGAACCTAGTTACATTCTTCAACAAAATTGTGGTTGATAACTGAAAGAAATCCTAGTTCAAAGGGAGTAACTAGGTCAACAATTTTGAAGGATGCCATGCTTGTGTCGAAAAGAAGTCAGTGGTGACTTCCAAGATGAAGTATGTGGTAGATGGAAACTTAGAGAAGTACAAAGAAAAATTCGTAAGGATTCTCCCAGTAAGAGGGAGAAGACTATGAGGAGACATTTGATCGAGTTGTCATGTACACTTCTGTTAGAACTATTATTTTTGTTGCTTCCATTATGGATTGGAAATCACTTCAGGTAGATATGGAGACCACTTTCCTCTAAGGAGTAATTGAGGAAGAAGAAGTGTACATAGAGCTACCTCAGGTACATAAGAGGAAATCTCATGTTTGCAAACTGAAGAAAGATTTGCATAGACCTCAGGTATGGCATGGATATATGAGGAGTCTCCACTAATCTTGTTTTTGATGGGAGTAGAACTCACTTGATAGAGGGAGTAGTCAAGCCCTCTTCAGTGTCACATGGAGTTGACCTCTCAGTTCAAGATGAAATATCTTGGTTAGATACATTACTTCTTCGAACTAGAAGTGTGCCAGAAGTTGAATGAGATCTTTCTTGGTCAAAGGAAGTATATTGTTATGATTCTTTTGAACCGTCATTGAGATTGTCAGATTAGATAACCAATGTGCTTCATTGACTAGATAGCAGCAATGGTAGAGAGAGCAACCAAGATTGCCACAGGAGGATCTATTTCAAGAAGAAAGCACCCAGTAAGGGTGACGAAAAATCAGTTGTGATGATGGTTCCAGTAAAGGAATGATTGAGCCAAGGCATGTGGCTCAACATGTGTTGAAGTACAAGCATGGTGCAATTGGATATGGATTGAAATGATGAAGTGTAGTTGCTGGAATATACAAATTTAGATTGGATAATGAGTGTAAGAGACAAAAAGAGTACATTAGGATGTTGCTTCAGTTTAGGTTCCACCATGATTTCTTGGATGAGAAAGAAGCAAACATATGTTGCACTCAATACCAATGTTGCAAACATCGACATCAGGATAAAATCAACAAGGGTCCGAAAAATAAAAATAAAAAAAATCAGGAAATTGGGGAAAATATCGATAAAAATCAACAAAAATCGGCAAAGTTAGGATACCATAAAAATATCTTTAAAAATCAGGAAACATTGGCTAGGCCAAAAAATCGTGATTTCGAGGTAAAATTGGAATGTTATCGAGATGTTCAAAACATTGATCAGTGCTGCAGAGGTCAAGTATATTGCAGCTTGGTTCGCGAGGTGTGAAGCAGTATGGCTTCAGAAACTATTTGCAGAATTGTTTGATCAGGTGCAAAAGACGACCATAATGACAAGTCGAAGCACATTGAGAACTAATACCGTGACATGGTACAGAAGGGAGCAGTGTGGCTCCAGTATTATTCTACAAACGAGCAAGCAGCGGACAAAGCCTTTGTCCCAAGATAAAGCTTATATACTTCGAGGACAAGCTTGGCGTGGTTGAGAATGCCTCTCTTAGTAAAAGGGAGTGTTGATATTGTAGAATAATTTATAGAAAATCCACGAAATTCCGCAACTACTAATATGAACGATTTGAAAACTAGTTTCTTTTCATATAGACATTGAATTTCTATACTTTTTTTGCAGTGGAATAGGAACAGAAATAAATACATAATCACACAATTTCAACAACACAATTTTTCTAGGGAACCCAACTAGGAAAACCATCTTCTTGCTTGAGAATATTATTGAAGAAGAATGAGCAATAGATCTCTTACAATTCACTATTGTTTCAATAGAGAATACAATGATCTTCCTACTTGAACTAAGCTTGAAACTATCTGCAAGACCCCTGATCCTCATGCCTTCTTGCCTTGCCTGGATGAGCTTTATTAGCACTCTGTAATTCCTCTAGGTTGAGGAGAGGAACCCAGAGGTAACCACAAACCTCTTTGGGTTCAAAGACTGGTCTTCTTTAACCGGAGGGGGCTCCCTCAACTTATGAAAACTAAAGGTTTCGACTATATGGCATACAGAGACCAGATCTAAAAAGGAATTTGAAAAGTTTGGTTGAAGTGTGAATGGTTGAAGAGAATGGAAATATGTGATCAATTCAACTTGCTACTCATTTTACTTATGCAAGTAAAATCAATATCACCCACAAGGGATTTTAAAGCATAAACTTTGGAGAAAGATAACTTGTAGTATAGAGGAGAGAACAAAAACACAAATCCTTTCCTTGTACACAACATTGTTGCTTATACATCAGAAAGAAATTGAGAAGAAGTAACAACATGCACAGGTATGTAATATTTCATTTTCAATTGAAATATGGACAACAACTATTTAGAGCAGTATAAACTGAATTCCAACACAAGTGAGATCACTATACTTATGCACAAGAGACTGTAAAGAAGAAACTGATTGAATAACTGAGACATACATAAAAAAAAATCCGAAGTATCATACCATAAGTATCCTTGCAAACAATTAATTGATAACCCTCAAGTCATAAGCATTCCATACATGAAATTGATCACAATCACATAAACTCAAATACTAGTCCACAATAATGCTGAACCAACAACAACCTTTTCAATCTATTTTTCTAGTTTAAATAGACATACAATAGAAAATCCAAAGGGTCTAGATGCATCACATAATTGATCCAACAAAGAATCGAATCAAAGTAAAAAGAGGAAATATTTGTGCTGTTTTAAAGTCTTTTTCCTCTAATGATAAAAAATAAAAAACATAAAGCATTCATATCTTAAAAAAAAACACTAAATCACAGTAAAAGCACTCTTGTTTTTGAAGCATATCTTCAGGGATCAAAAGTAGCAAAAAGAATGACATTTGGTTGCTAACTGCACAGTGACTAGATAACAGTTGGACAACGAATGTGTTGGCACTTTTTCTTTCAAATTTGACACGTGGTTGGCAACTGATGGTATGAGTTGGCTACCACCTTTGCTACATGTTCACCCATTTAAACATTGACATCTGGGATCTTCATCGCACCTGTGAACACCTCCCACAAACTGAAATCAGACTGCGCGACATTGGTGACCTCAGAGAAGCATTGCGCGAGACTGGTAAACTTAGAAAACACTGTGTGACACTAATAAACTCAGACAACACTGCATAACATTGATAACCCTCTGTGCAGCACTGCACGAACATTAGTAGCCTTTGCACAACACTGCGCAGCGGGACAATGTTTTGGGTATATCTCCCAAATAGTAATAACTATGTAAAACTTATGGAGGTTATTGTAGATGATACTTTTGTGAAGATAAACCTCTTTTAGTTTCTCCAAATTCTTCCCCAGCTTCCTAGAAAATGCTCTGCAAAACAATGACTTAAAACAGGAAAATTCAGGTGACTACAGGACCAAGATTTTTAGGTGACTACAGGATCGAAATTTCATGACTACAAAACCGAGATTTCAGGATCGAAGTATGACGTTACTTCTGGATCAAGGCATCATATAATCACAAGATCAAAACTCTATATGAATACAGGAAGCCAAGGTTACATGAAGGACAAGCATCTTGAAGAAATGGACTAACAGATGTGTTGGTTGACTTGATGGATGGAAGGTGTTCTTGGTCTATGTAATAAGGGTCTTGGTTTAAGTCAACTTGATTTGAATCTACTAAAGGAAGAGTTATTTACTAGGTTTTCCCCTCCATAGGGGTTTTTCCCTGGTTGAGTGCCTACATCTACTGTCTCCTTGTTTTTATTTTTTTGGTAGTTGTTTGATGAACAAAGAAATAATAACTATAAGAAGAAGAATAATTTAATTAAAAAATCACAAGCATCTATCAAAATAAAAGAGAAATCAATACAATAAATATTTGATCTCATTTCCCTAGATTTCTCAGCATAGTATTAGAGCTTGGTTCATTTACTAAAGGGCAGAAAGCAGATCACAAGGGCTATAAATCATGATAAAGAAATTTGGTCCTAGGAAGAAGAAAATCTATAATATGAGCAACGTAAAGGAAAGCCTAGACTACTACTACACTTTTGGACATAGGAACAGAAACTAAGTATTAAATAGGAGCCCTATTCTAGAGAACCGTGAAGTTAGGTAAGTATCCTTCTCAAAAATCAAGTATCCTAAGAGGAAAAGCATATAAAGCTCATGAATATATTGTATAATACTTACAGTTAATAAAATCCGTATTAGTGAGGATATAAGAATAATTACAGTCATCAACTACAAAAGTACTTACAAGCTCGAGCAATCACATAAGAAGACTGAGGCATGTGCATTGCAAGGTTTGCTAAACAAATTATTTAATGAGGCTTGTTTATAGTTCATGTCCAAACAAAGAAGAAGATCCTGGCAACCTAAAAGAACAGTGATATTTGAGCACATCAAAAGTTTGGACAATATCTAATCTTGAAGCTTCCTCAATGTTTAATAGCCTCCTTACCTATAGAATTGAAGCAAAAGGCATTCTATGCTTGAAGAACCAGATCAAAGAAATCAAGTAAGTTTGTTACTACTCTATATCTAACAAATGTGTATGCAATGGGTCATCGAATCAAAGGTATGCGAGTTTTGAGGTATGTATAACTTGCTTACTTTCTGAAGTTGTTTACTAGTATGTTTCTGAGAATGACAAATCCTCATTAAATTTTGATAATGTCTAAAATAATACATATGACAATCACTCTCTTATTTACTTGTTCTTAGAAACACAGTCTCACAATGGTCCAGGGATAGTCCATGATATTTGATGATTCTTGGCAATAGTAAAATTAAAGGTGTCTAGATTTTGTAACTAAAAACTCTCTCTAAGTTCTAGATAACCATTGCACAATTGTACTTGCATATTTGGGTTGCATTTGTCAACAAAAATTTAGGGACTTAAATAAAGATGTGATCATATTTAAAGAAGGAGCTCTTTCATTAAGGATAACCTCCCAAGTTTTTACAAGGAGTAGCTCAACGTATGTATAAAGATTTGTAATAAAAATTTCTTCACACTACAAATCAAGGTCATTTTGAAAATTCATTACTAACCTTTTCATGTTTAGGTATTTTGAATCATAAATGATTCTTAGGGAGATTCATCATTAGATTTAATCTACCCTAGTTATATTTGTCATTTTTGTGAAACTCTAACCCTTAGCGTTAATTCTAAAACCCTAGCCTTTTTGTGTTTATGGTACATTGAAACCCTAGTCCTCTTAGGGTTGTTAATAAATTCAAGAACCAATTATGAATTTCTATGTTTAGGGTTATGGCATCGTTATTGTTGGAATTTCTAAGTTTAACTCATTAGAAATTCTTCCTGTACTATCTGATTTATTTCTTCCTACTTGTTCAATTACTTAACAAGTTATTCACCATGTAAATACAGGAAATAAATACAAGTACAATATCAACATCTACAGATCATCAACTGAAAGAAAACAAGCACACAAGTGAAATCATTTTTTTTTTACCAATGTCCCCGGAAAAATCCAATGCAGGAAAACCGATGCAGCTATTCAGAGGATTTTATTATTATGCAATTTTCAGAATACAACTAGAGTGTTAGAAATGGCTCACCCAACAGAGAATGCCCTCAGCAGTGGCACCTCTCCCCAGAGACAGATATTCCAGTTGATTAATCACCGAATGAACAATCCTACAACAACAATTGTAGCTTCTGCTACTCTGCGTCACTCTAATAGGGACTGCATCACCCTATCTGGCTCACCATCTCTTAGTCTGTCCCACGAAATCCTCCAGCGTTGCCTCTAGGCCTTGCGTCAGCTCTGCTAGCCTCTGCGTCAGCTTCTGGAGCCTCTATGTCAGCCCCTAAACCCTCTGCGTCTCACACATTGACCTCTCTGGCACTGCGCAACTCTTGGCTACCTCTGCATAACCTCCAACTGCCTCTATTTCAACCTCACTAGGCTTTTCACTGCCTCTCTGGTACCAACTCTACCTCTCAGCTATATATTCACTACCCCTCAACTGCAACTCAAATCACTCACTCGATTTCCTTAGCAAACCCTGCCCCAGGAAATCGAATTCTTGATCTCTCTTGGTGTGTGTTCTCCAACTGACCCTCAAAGCCTCCTCTTATACTTTTTCTCGTTGGGTCCATCAACGGCCAAGATTAAATCTCTAATTCAATGGACTAAGATTATATTTGGCTTGATCCATGACTTTGGACCCTTCTAACCCAGTTTTATATTAATATCCGATTAATATTTTATTTTTCCTAAGTTTAGACTTAGGAACTCCATTAAAAATATTAATTATTTTAATATCTTCCAAACCGGTTAGAATCTGCCCAAACCATTTCTGAGTCTTGGAGATCTCATGTGCTTTAGTCTCTCCACCAATTTTCATGGCTAGATCATATCCAATGCTACCCCAGATCAACACTCGTTCTTAGCGAGGACTTTGCTCTAATAATACTCCTCACTAAGTATCACCCTAATCATCCAACATCGGTCCCTATGTTGATGCTAGACCTCCCTGCCCAACATCCTCTGCACTGCTGGATCATGTACTCCTACCCATGGCCCTACCATTACCACTGCTGCATTTGTACAGTAGCTCCCTCTACATCCGTGCTACTGCTGGTCCATATACCCAACACTACATCTACATGGCATCCCCTTCTCCTCACGCTGCATCGTGCTGCCCAAAGCACTTCCATTGCTAACTGCTACACTGCAACCTAGTTACTAAAAAGGAAGTAACTGATTCACCCAACTTTGACATCCCTGTCAGGCTAGAGACTCTCCCGATGTTGAAGCTCCCTTTGCCGCTAACAAGGCTCCCTCTACTGACCTCTGCGCTGCTGCAACAACTTCATGCATCTCACACCATTGCACACCTCTCTGTGCCATCCTACACTGGTGCAATACTCTCGTGCTTCTTGCACAATTACATCATGCTAGCCTCTGCGCTATCCTGAGACTCCTGCACTGTAGCACTCTTTGTTGCTCCATCCGCATCAATCTCTACCAACATCTGCCAATCCTACTACTCCTCTTCGGGGCTCACATAGCAAGGTACAATCCAAGAGGTTGGGTACCTCAAGGATCCTGCCCCTCATCGCCAGTAGTCTGTCTCACTACAGCGCGATGTCACCCCACTTCCTCTCAAGTGGCGCATGAGCACTCATGGCACAATCGTCATCCTCCTCAACTTATTTTTCAACCCTCACTGGCGGTACCTTGGTCTCAGAAGCCTCTCCCTTGCTCTTCTTCCTAGGACACTGGTTCGCAAAATGACCCAGTTCCCCACAATGGAAGCTCTTGACCTTGGAAAGGTCCTTCTTCTTTCTCTTTTCCTGCTTTCCTGCAGACGTGAGAGCCACATTTTCGTCTTCCTCCTTCTTGATTCTGGCCCCTTTTCCACTACTCCCTGCCTTGGTCACCCGTCTGATCTCTTCTTGACAAAGAGTTAACCACAGTTCCTCTCAATCTGGAAGGCTCAACTTGCCCAATATTCTCTAGACAAATACCTCCCAATCCTCTAAGACTGCATTCAATGTGGTCCTCACCATTGGCTCCTGATCTGGCATGGCCCCTATGGAAGTTATCTAGTCATAGATCTCCTTCAATCCACCGAGGAAGACATCTGTCTACTCTCCCTTCTGCATCTGGTATGATCGCAGTTGATTTTCAAGTAACATCTTCCTATGCACGAGAGTATGCTGGTACAATTTCTTTAGGGCATCCCACATCTCATTTGTCGTGTCCTTCTCGACAATATGAAACACCACATGATCCTTGACCCCATCAAGGATGATGCACTTCGCCTTGGCCATTGCTTCCTCGTACTTCTCATTTTCAGCTGGGTCAACTGGGATCGCTATTGTTTTAAATGTGAAGTCCTTGATGTGATATTTGTCACGAATGGACAAGATCCTAGCCTTCCAGACCACAAAGTTGGATGTTCCATCCAACCTATTCTGATCTCTCAGTCCATTCATGGCCACTATGCTACTCTTCTTCCAACTCCTCCGAGTCTCTCTACTTCCTTCCTGGAAGTCCTCGGTTCGATTCCCTCTGAGTCTCGATTTCCCTTGTGGAAATCCCTCCTCGTTGGTCTTACCCTGTTAGGTATTGTTCTGACCATAGTACCCCACCAGATTTGCTCTGCAAATTATCTGCAACCTCTTATAACCCAACAATTTGAAGGATTGAGCCTCTAGGCTCTACACAATCCCGACACCAGCAAAATCTACACTTCCTAGCCACAGTGTCGATCCTTCCTGACTAAGAAAGATGAACAGGCACTACGTAGGTCAGGTCTGCTCCTCTCTGCCTCTGCATTGATCCTCCTCCTCACTTGAGCTAATGACGTAAGCCCTCTGCATCACCCATTCCTTGCTGCTTTCTGCTAGGAACAACTTCTGTCACTCGGGACAGTTGTTTCTGTTGCTACTGCTCTACTCAGCTGATGCCTTCAGTTATCCTATGATCTGCAACCATGCTCTGATACCATGTTGGAATTTCTAAGTTTAGCCCATTGGAAATTCTTCCTGTACTATCTAATTTATTTCTTCCTACATGTTCAATTAATTAACAAGTTATTTACCATGTAAATACTGAAAATAAATACAAGTACAATATCAACATCTGCAGATCATCAACTGAAAGAAAACAAGCACATAAGTGACACTGTTGTTTTTGGACCAATGTCCTCGGAAAAACCCAATGCGAGAACCAGTGCAGCTATTCAGAGGGTTTTATTATTATGCAGTTTTTAGAATGCAACTAGGGTGCCAGAAATGGCTCACCCAATAGAGAATGCCCTTGGCATTGGCACCTCTCCTCGAAGACAGATAAACTAGCTGATTAATCACCAGATGAACGATCCCACAACAACAATTGCAGCTTCTGCTACTCTGCATCACTCTGATAGGGATTGCGTCACCCTATCTAGCTCACCAGCTCCCATTTTGTCCCACGAAATCCTCCAACGTTGCCTCTAGGCCCTGCGTAAGCTCTGTTAGCCTCTGTGTCAGCTTCTAAAGCCTCTGCATCAACCCCTAGATCCTCTGTGTCTCACACGCTAGCCTCTCTGGCACTGCGTAGCTCCTGGTTGCCCTTGCGTCAACCTCACTAGGCTCTGCACTACCTCTCTGCTATGTATTCACTGCCCCTTAGTGGCAACTCAGAACGCTCACTTGATTTCCTCAGCAAACCTTGCCCCAGAAAATCGAATTCTTGATCTCTCTTGGTGTGTTCTCCAACTAACCCTCAAACCTCCTCTTATACTTTTCTCGTTGGTCCATCAACGACATAGATTAAATCTCTAATCAATGGCTAAGATTAGATTTGGCTTGATCCATGACTTTTGAACCCTTCTAACTGAGTTTTATATTAATACTCATTAATATTTTATTTTTCCTAAGTTTAGACTTAAGAAATCCATTAAAAATATTAATTATTTCAATATCTCCCAAACCAGTTAGAATCTGCCTAAACCATTGTAGGGTCTTGGATATCTCATGTGCTTTAGTCTCTCCACCAATTTTCATGGCTAGAGCACATTCGATGCTACCCCAAATCAACAGTTATGACAAAAGCCTTAGTCTTTTACGGTTTGTTGTTATTGTCCAAGTTGTAAAGGGAAACCTTAGATCCTTAAGATTTTGATAAGTTATGGTTTGTTGTTTATAATTTGAAACCCTCGATTTTTTAGGGTTTGGTAAATTAGAGCTTATAAGAAAAACCTTTGTTATAGCTAAAATGAGATCTCAGAAATGAAACCCTAGGTATGTATTCTTTCGCGTAATTGAAACCCTAGGTTGATTAAAATTGATGTATATCTAACTTTGATGTATTGATGATTGTGTCTTGGGTTTACCTAGTAGGTATGAATATTGAATGTGTATGCTAACATAATTGTTGATACTCATGCTTTAGTTTGTGAAATCTAAGGTTTGTAACAAAATCCTTGTAGAGATTGATATTGTTTTTGTGATTCTAATAGAATATAGGGTATATAACAAAACTCTGTTAGAGATAGATACTCTAGAGCATGATAATGAAACCCTAGAAGTATATTGTTTTCAATTATTGATGGGATGAAATCTAGGGTTTGCAACAAACCCTAGTAGAGTTTGACATTTGATTCTAAAAGCATATTGTTGAAACCTTAGATGTGTAGTATTATGTTCAAATTTTTATTTGATAAAGTTACTAATATCTAAGGGTTTATATCTCGATAAAGGAATCTAGCATTTATAACAAAAACCCTAGCAAGAAGTTGAAATCTAGTATGTAACTAACTAGGTTTAAAGATTGAAAGTTTTTATGCTTCCATTGTAATGATATGATTAACTTCATGCTTCTATATATTTATACTTTGCTATTAAAGGTTTTGCAAATACATGATCTTCAAGATGTTGAAAATGTATGTTAATAATGATGAGCATGATGAAAGAAGCTATAAATGATGATGATGCACTTTTCTTACCTGAACAAGTAATTACTTGTGTCGCCTAATTTTGTTTTAATTGTTTTTTCCAGCCATTGTACCTCTTAAACAACAAACGGTGTAGTGTTAATTTTATACACCTTTGAATCGCTATGATTAAGCTCAAGGAATAAGCTCCCCTGGCCCTTTGGATTCTCAGCTCTTCCTAACCTATAAATTGATATATCCAGCTAGCTTGCGGGTTGTACAAGTTACCAATTTACCATGATATATATATATATACAAACTAATTTGAATAATCACTTGTGTTTATGAAATTAAATTTAATTGTTTTTATTCTTCCACTACATTTTGGGATTGATTGAGACCAGAGTCAATTAAATTTAACAATCTAGTTGTTTCATTGATGGACATCATTAAAATCATAAAGAGATCAATCAACTGGGTTTTCAAATTTCTAACATATTTTTTTAGGTAAGAAAAAGATTTATATAATTTATATAAGAGATATAAAAAAGTCTACATAATGAGCATGATCGCCTGTAAGCATGTTGCTACAGAGAGCAATTGAACAAAATATCAGATCGGCAGGCATGACTATCCACCTATAAAGTTCATATGGAAAGCTCTCAGTATACATCGAATGAAGAACAAGATAGGGGAGAATGGAGTAGAGACTATATAATTGTCTGCCATATAACAAGAAGATATCAACAAGGTGAATGATCCTATCAAAAAACCAAAAAACACTCCCAGCATATGGAGAATTATGATCGATTCAGTGTTAGGAAATACGACAATAGACTGTAAATAGAAATGAAGCTTAAGTAAAAACAAGTTGGAAAGAAGGAGAAAAGTCCTGTATGCTTGTGGATATGCCGTCTGATTGCACCTGTAGATGCCATATATCCATAGCCTCCTTAAGCCATTTTTTCGAGAGGCAATCTGCTTCCTGATTGAGCTCCCTGCGGATGTAGCTTATAGTTGCACCTTTTAATGCGTTCCATAAAAACCGGATCCTTTCCAACCAACCAACAAGATGAGATTGTGTAATGTTATTTTTTTGAGAAACAAAATTTACCAGCACTTGGGAATCTCCATAGATTGTGACATCATGAAGATCTAGAAAAAGACACATATTCAAGAGACCACCAAGGGCCATCGTCTCGGCCATCATGTTGGTCCCTCTTCCACCATTCCAATGGACATAGAAAGCGCATTCTGAGTCAGTCATCAAAAGAAAACCACAGCCACAAATTCCTTTCTGCTCGGCCCCATTGAAAAAAGCCCTGGCCCAGGTGGAAAATTCCATATGAGGAGGAGATATATTCTTGCTAGGAGACTTCCCGGAGGGAGGAGGGACTTCTTCGATGAAGGCGCATATATTGGAGAATAAAATCATCATTGGAGATCTCTTCATGTTGAAAATATAATCGTTTCGCCATTTCTAACATACTGAAGACACTCTAATCCATTTTAAAATTGAAAACCATAAATCTAATAATGGAGAATTGCAATTCATTCCTACAATCACATCCTAGACTTCCCCTGTCTCTAATTTACAATCAAATCCTACGTTTCTCCCATCTCTAATTTCCCACCCTGTAGTAATTGAGATTGAAAGAGATTCAGACAAAGAAATGTAGCATTACCTTGGTTCTACTGCCGATCTAGTTTGGATGACAGAGAGCGAAATACAATCCTTTCTTGGAAGACATTTCCAAAGGCGCATCGAGCAGGGCAAGAAGATGGGATACTGAAGTGGAAGCATCTTGTCCCACATGGAGTCCGAATTGCTGGCCGACCTGAATGTCTGGTTGACAGCGCTAAGCCTGCAAATATCTTTGGGTGTAGTGAGGCATAGTATATGCGATATACAGTTCTCCGACAAATCCCTCTTTCTCATCGTCATCATTTTTTTATTCTCCTCCATCTACTAGGGCTACAACAGCAAGAAAGAAGATTTGCCCCTCACTCTTCATTACCGATTATACAATGCGAAGCTAACGCACTCCCCAAATTCCATTTTACAGCATACTCTACTTCCCAACTTATGGTTTTCTTCACTGCACAGGTACCAGAGGAGAGATGTTAGCTCTGGACAAAGGTATTGTTGTCAAAAAGATACTGTATACCCATAATCGAGGGCGACGGCGGCAATATTTATTTTAACGAGGGTGTAGTTTCATTCAACTAATACGCGAATGGTGTATTGTATTGGGTTGAAAGGTTCCATTGTGGAAAAGTGACTCTTGTATTAGTTGAACATACATTAGTATAGTTTCTTGTTCTTATCTAAAATCCAGAAAAGTTGGAATCCCCACTCAAAACCTTTTGTTATAATCATCCCTGATTCAAGATAGTGCCATAAGACCTCTTTTCTTTAACTTGAGAGTGCTATGACACATCATTCTCAAAGAAAAAACACACATTTCATTGTTCTAGTCTCCACACAAATTTAATATTTTTAAAAATATTATTTATTAAAATATATATTTATTATAATGGTTTTTAAAATATATGTTTTTAGAGTCATTCAATTGGTGATTGATATAATATATTTTATTATAATAGCTTAAAATATATGTTTAAGAGGTAACTTATTTAGTAAATTAAAATAATGTGAATTTTAGAAATTTGAGAGATCAAATGTTTACATCTCCTAGAGATTTATTAGTAGCTATATAGGTTATTGGTTTCTCTGTTTTAATATATATATTAATATATATATGTGGAGGTGTCTGTTTCGGATATATATATATATATATATATATATATATATATATATATATTTAAATATAAATTTAATTATATTTAAATATTTTTTATTAATTTTAAAAATATAATTTAATGAACAAAAATGACTGGATTCGTTTATAAAGAGTCGTAATTGAATTGTGTGACAAAAGTTAGATTCTTGGCTCAAAAGCTTAAACTTCTTGTTGGCCGCAGTGATTCCTTTATTAAGGACTCTGTTTCCTTTGTTAAAGAATGGAAAGATAGTAGGCTAGACTAAGGGGATTTATTAGTAAGCTTTGACGTTGTTACCCTTTATACCAAAATTCATATTCAAGAGGCCATTGATGTCATAAATCGGATCACTGCCAATGGCACTGCCAAATTGGTTGGCCTTTGCCTCACCTCTACTTTCTTCAGTTTCCAAGGTGAGTTTTATGAACAAACCAAAAGGGTAGCGATGGATTCTCCTCTTTCCCCTATAGTTTCTAACTTATTCATTGAAGATTTTGAGACTAAGGTCTTAGCCTCTGCTCAATTTTGCCCTAAAAGATGGAAGAGGTTTATTGATGATACTTGTGTCATTTGGCCCTATGGTCGCGAGAAATTAAATTTGTTTCTTAATCATCTTAATTCCTAATCAGATTCCATCAAATTTACGATGGAGGTTGAGGTGAATGAATGTTTTCCTTTCCTTGACATTCTTCTCTCTAGAATGAATGATCGTTCTGTTTCTCACCAAGTTTTTCACAAAAAGACTCACATGGAACAATATCTTCATGTCAGTTCTCATCATTTTCTAGCACAAAAATTTGGGGTCCTTAGCACTCTTACCACCCATGCTCTGAGAATTTCTATGAGAATCACCTAGATGAGGAAAATTATCATCTTCTTAAAGTCTTTCAAAATAATGGCTATAACAAAACTCAAGGCTTCAAGGCTTTTCAAAGAGTCCGTAAGGAATCAAGGGTTAACCCTACTCATGATGATCATATCTCTAAGGTGCAACTTTCATTTATCAAAGTGACTATTGACAAGATTGCCCATATTCTTAAAAGGAACGAAGTTTTTTCTTCGTTGAAACCCCTTAATACCATTAGAAATTCTTTTAGATTTATTAAGGACCCTATAGACTGTAAAGACATGAAAGGCGTCTACCTGATCCGTTGTTCTTGTGGGATTCCCTACATTGAAGAAACGGGTCGCTCCATTAACCAGAAAATCTAAGAGCATGCAACAAACATTAGGCACAATCGTTCCTACCCATCAACTCTAGTTAAACATGCGGAGAAATCCAAGCGCTATGTTTGCATTGAGAATTCCATAGTCATTGTTAGGGTTGATCACTTCCACCATAAGAAGCTAAGAGAGGCTATTGAGATTGAGAAGCATGCAATCAATCTCAACAAGGATGACGGTTGGAAATTAAGTAGGAGCTGGATTTCGACTACTCCCTCTTTCTCATTTTCTTTTCAATTTTTTTATATTTAAAAACTACATAATTTCTTCAACAATAATTTTTATATAATTGGTTTTATTTTATTTTAATTCATTTAATATAAATAGCATTTTCTTTTAAATAAATTGAAGGCTTCATAAATTTTTTTAATTAATTAATAATTTATTAATAAAAAATATTAAACTTATTCTAATTAATAATTTAATACTTTATATACAATTACACCCTATTAATATTATTGACTTTATTTAATTAATCTTTAGAATAAATAAATAATGGATAATTTCTAACCACTAGTTTATAACAAAATATTATTTTAATTAATTTTATAACTAATTTCTAATGGACAATTCCTAACGGCTAACTCTGGACCATGATGCATCCTTGTTATTTATTCTTTAGGATTGATTGATTTTTTCACCTTTGTCATGAGGATGAACCACATTAGTTGGTTCGAAACGTCGACTAAATCCTCATCATGTGATTAATCCTAAAGACATTATCATTTGCATTTGATTGTTTTAGTGTCCACACAAATATTTATTCTTTAGGATTGATTGATTTTTTCACCTTTGTCATGAGAATGAACCACATTAGTTGGTTCGAATTGTCGACCAAATCCTCATGATGTGATTAATCCTAAAGACATTCTCATTTACATTTGATTGCTTTAGTGTCCACACAAATTTAAAATTAAATATTTTTGAAAATGTTATTTATTAAAATATATTTTTATTGTGTCACTCTTTTTGTTTTTAACATTTTGACTTAGTCAAATTACATAAATATAAAAAATTAAAAATAAAATAAAATAAATTATAAATTAAAGTAACATATTCAATTTACCATCACAAATTTGGACTCTAGATGAAATTAATATTTTTGTTTAAAAATAAATAATATTTGTAATCATAATTTTATTAGATTTTTATTTTTATTTTATTTATTTTATTAAGTGATGACTTTATTTCTTCCTATTTATTATCCTACCATAGTTTTCTAACTTGAAAAAATCTTTGATTTTTAATTTAATTTTTACTTCCCTTTATTTTTCCTATTTTTTATTAAATTATTTTTATTATTAAATCATTTTTATTTTTATTTAATTAAAAAAATAATTAATTATTAAACTATTTCTATTGTCCTTTTTTATTTATACTCTATATTTTCCTGGCTCTTTTTTTTTTCAACTTTAATGATTTTTTTTTCCTCTCTAACTTTCATTTTGAATATTTTATTATTGATTTTTATCAACTTGAATTTTAATGGTTGTGTCTCTACTGTATTTATATGGTCTTTGGTTTGAGCTATTTACCTATTTCTTAATGATGAATCACAGTAGGACATAAAAACACTTTGACATAAAAATATTGATGTGATTTGTGGAAGATATTTTATACAATATTTTTATTTTTTTCAATAGAATTATCCATTTTTTTAACTCTGTGAGTAAAAAAAAAAAGTTAACCCTACAAGAAAACATTTTTACTTGGTCAACATAAAATAAAATCAATTAAAAAAAAAATCATAGTATTGACCCGTGGTATGAGAACCCATGGTATTCATGTGGAATATAGTCTATTTAAAGAGGGAATTAAACCAACCAAAATCCATCTTAATTTTGGATCTACCAAGTACCGCAAGAGATCAAATCTCTTGTCACTCTAAAAAAATTTTGCATCTCAATAAATTTGATTCCTCTTGACCCTTGATAAATCCAGAGTTAAATTGGATCTAGATTGGGTCATAATATTTTAAAATATATATATATATTTTTTCACTTTTAAATATAAATTAATTATATTTAAATATATTTCTATTAATTTTAAGAATATAATTTAATTCATTATTTTATTATTTATATTTAATATTAATTATTAATATATAGGTTTTCATAATTAGTCGTAATGTTATTATTTTAATAAATATGTTATGAATGGATACGTTGTGGTCTCCCATGTTGAGATTAATATTTTAGGTCCTCAATGTAATATTATTAATGGATAAATTCCTTTGCATATTGAGATATAACATTTTGTGTCCGAGTTAGAATCAATTACTATTTTATCATAGAGTTTTAACAAAATATTTCATCATCAATTAAGTTATAGTTATAGTGATAGAAACATAAATTATGGTGGTTATCTATTTATTTATTTATTAACAAAAATAATTAGATTTATTAATAAAAAACGACAATTGAATATATATTAAAAAAATTACAAAATTGCTTTAAAAAAGCATCATTTCAATATTATAAATAATATTATCTACTCAATTTTTATATGGCTAATACACTCTGGAACTACATTCCAAAATTTTAACATGAATACTCATTGGCACAAACTAATACACTGTGGAACTACATTCTAAAAATTTTAACACAAGTACTTGTGAACACAAATTGGTTACCTAACCAGGGACAAAAACAATACATAATTAAACCATTGATTAAGATATTTATTAGGAATCCTTGTTATTTTTGTTAGTATCATATTATCTTGATTTGATGGGTTTACTTGTGATGGAACCTTAATTTCTTCGATTTGGATTTAATCAATGATGGAAATGACTTTTTCTTTCTTGCCCCATATCATGAGGGATAAATTCTCTCAATATTTGAATTCTATTGGAAAAGTTCTCTCGATATTTAGATTTCTGATTTTATATCTTTATGAATATTTTGAGGCACAAGTTTCGTTGAAATTAATTGATCCATAGGTGAAGACAAGCCATTGATAACTAAAGAACCAAACCACAAATTACTTTATAGTGACGTTTCTTGTTCAGTGTAGACTTTTTAAAGCAATATGATATGTTTTAAACCAAGGCTTCCCTTAAAAATCATTTCTCAAAAGAATCTTTTGGCCAATCCCAAGCCCATTAAATACCTTTCCATAAGGTTTGTCAAAATCATTTTCTCAAAAGAATTTTTTTTTACTAATTCTCTAATCACATTCAAAATATTATGATAGTTACAAGATTATCAAGCATAAACATGCCATTAATAAATTTATTTTTTCTTTTTACTTTATGTAGTGAATTTAATTTATTTTATCAATGAATTGGTTAAGGTACTATGGAAGATTTTAGAAAAGTAAAATAGGTTAACTCTTACTAAATGCAATATGGATTGGATCATTATATTGTTTTTCATCTATTTTGATGCATTCAGAGTGGAAAAAAGTGGAGGAATCAACTCACAGGACCGTTTTTCCCAGTGTGACCCAGTTTGGCAAAATGGGGTCTGAAACCTTTCGGGAGCATTTTGAGGCATCAATGATGATTTTTGGTGGTAAAACTTTGTCGCCATAACGCCACATCTTTTCATGTTATTCTACACACAAATATCTTTCCAACGGCACAAGAAGCACGTCAATCAGAGTCCTATCACAAAAGTGATGCCACTCAGAAGTTGACCTTCCTATTTTCACACCTATAATTCAAGAGGATGTCGCATCAACCCCCATTATTCATAGAAAAGGGGCTAGCCATGTGTTTGTGATAGGATTTATAGGAGCCTATATTGTAACTCTAGTTAAGAATTGATGTAGTCAAAATTAAACATTAGTTGTAGGAATTTACAGGGTAAGTTCCTCAAACAGAACACCAAAGGACACCACTCACAAACAGATCACAGATTAATACACCTGTATTGTTGACGTGGTTAAAACCCTCAAAGAGGGAAACAGTCCACAGCCTGAGCCAATGTGGCCACTTCAGGCAATTTATTAATAAAAGAATAAAAATTTACATAAGCTTCTCTCATGAACAATTACCCTACAAACGACCCTCCATGCTCTTTAAATAGAGATCATGGACCAATCGGGTGTTAAGCCATGGATCAAGTGCCGCTAATACTGAGGAGAGAATGAACCGTCGGATCACTTCATGTCTAGAACATATCGTAACCGTTGGATTGTAAGTTACAAAATTACATAGTAAAGAAACACACTTTACCTAACTCTACACTAGACCAAGTTATACTTAACTATTTCCTATGTGTAGGAATATCCTAACAGGCCCCCTTAAGAACAACTTGGGATAAGATTGAAGGATGTACAAATATGACACAATAGGAGAAGGAAGGAGGAATTAGAGCCTATTCCCCCCTTAGTGACAACTTCCTAAACTCCAACCATAAATCGAAGTTTAGTAAACTTTGCCTCTGTGAGAGCCTTTGTAAAGATGTCTGCAACTTGATCATCTGTTGAACAATATTGCACTTCAAGAACATGGTCATGAATGAGCTTTCTGATGAAGTGCATATGCAGTTCAACGTGTTTTTTGTGTTGATGTTGGACTGGATCTTTACATAGTTGAATGGCACTTTGATTATCACACCAAAGTGTAGTCAGATGCTGTTGTTGAAAGCCAAACTATGACAAGATATGACGAAGCCACAAGGCTTCCTTACTAGCTTTTATGGCACCACGATACTCTGCTTCTGCTGAAGAAAGAGAAATGGCACTTTGTTTCTTGCAAGCCCATGTAATAGGTCCTAAACCAAGAGTGAACACATAACCCGCAGTAGACTTCTGATCATCAGGGTCACCAGCGCAATCGGAATCAGTGAAACCAACCAATGGAGGAGATGCTTCTGCTGTTATGAAACCGGCTCACAAAAAGATAGATGAAACCAACTCACAAAAAGATATAAAAGATGGATCAATTCCTTAGAATTCAGCCCCTTCGAGGGGGCAACCTCCTTTACATTACACAAATGAACAATTCTTGGATGATACAAATGACAAGACCTCCTTTCTATATATAGGAGTCTAAGGGGTCATAATATGATCAGAGCCTACATAACAATAATAATGTAAGGGCACAATAATAACAATATGGGGACTACATGGGTACAACAATATAATAAGGGGGTTGTACTAATAACAATAAGGGGTTACACTAGGAGTATAGGGGCCTAACATGCCCCTCTCCTTCAAAAAGTGTTGTCCTCAACACTTAAGTAGTTCTTGATGCTTCTGTATAAAATTCTTGTCCTCCCATGTGGAATATTCAGCGGGTAAGTTCTTCCACTTGATAAGATACTTTGAAATTGATTGATTTCCTAGCCGTCGATTTCTTGTTTCTATGATTGCTCCAAGTTTTAATATGATTTTTCCTTCCTCTTCAAGTTCTGGCAATATTGTTTGAATTGGGATATTCTGCAACTTTTGAATGAGTGGCCACACTTCTTTGTCCTTCTTCCATTCATCCCTTGCTTCATTTATCCAATCTGGTT
>APFE030560656.1:333137-345708 GCA_000404065.3 Pinus taeda
AACTTTACATCTCTTCTAATGATAACATTTTTGGACTTAAGTGGAATAAGTCTATATCCTTTGACATCTTCAGAATATCCAACAAAAATACATTTTTCAGTCTTAGGTTCTAAAGCTTTATGTTTCTCATCTGGAATATGGGCCCATGCTTCACTTCCAAAAACACGAAAGTGACTTACATCTGGTTTAATTGAGCTCCATGCTTCTTCTGGAGTGATATTCTTTAAAACCTTAGTAGGAGTGCAATTTACTATGTAATTTTCACCGTTAATTGTTTCTGCCCAAAAATTAAGACTAAGTCCTTTAAATTGAATCATACAATTAGCCATTTCCTTTAAGGTGTGATTCTTCCTTTCAGCTACACCATTTTGTTGTGGAGTATATGGAAAAGTATGTTGCATTTGAATACCATTCTCAGTGCAAAAGTTGATAAATTTATTGTTAACATATTCTCCACCATTGTCAGATCTTAGCTTAAGAACTTGATGTCAGATTGTTTTTCAACAAAGACCTTAAAGGCCAAGAACATGTTAAATACTTCACTCTTGAGTTTTAAGAAGTATACCCAAGTGCGTCTGGAGAAATCATCAATGAAAGTTAAGAAATACCTGTAGCCAGAGAAGGAAACAACTGGAAGTGGACCACATAAATCACTATGCACAAGTTGTAAAGGGGCTGAGGCATGTTTTTCAAAACTATCCCAATGATGTTTTCTGAGTACACATCTGGAACAAACACCATCTCTGCAAGATACCATTGGAAGACTTGTCATCATATTTTCTTTACATAGATTCTGAAGGGAGCAATAGTTTAAGTGACCAAATCACTCATGCCAAAGTTTGCTCACTTCATCATTATGAGCAAAAAATACCGAGGGAAGATTTGATGACCCAAAGTTGTTAAACTTATACAACCTTGTAGAATCATCAACAATGTCAGTAGCTAAAATCTGTCTAGGATATCGTAGGTCCTTAATTACAACATCGTGAGGTGAAAATTCAACGATTTTACCTTCACTCGAATGGGTTATCTGATATACAGATAGAAGGTTGCAAGATAAGGTTGAAACACATAATACATCATTAAATTGATCATTGTCTAGATGAACAGTTCCAGTCCCTACAATACTAAGAGATCTATCATCACCAACATATATATTTTTGGTGTTACAATCATTTAAAGAAGAAAACTTGGCTTGTTTTTTGCCATGTGATAAGAAACTCTAGAATCAATGAGCCACTCATGAGAATGAAAAGAAGAACATACATTTAGTGCATAACCAGACCGAGATGCTTGACAATCACATGTAGAAAGTGCTATTCCTGAAAATGAATTTGAAGTTGAAGAGTGCTCCAAATGGATGTTATGCTTCTTCATTGTTGCTTCCAAGGCTTTCGTCTTCTTAAAGCATTTGGATTCTAAGTAGCCATCGTGATTACAAAGTGACAATGTCTATCAGTCTCCTTCCCTTGTTTTTATTTGCCTTATCATTTTGTTGAAATGATTTTTCATTTTGAGACTGAAATTGCTTAGGACCCTTGTTTTGTTTAGAAACATTCTTTTTAAGATACTGCTTCTTAGGATTCTTTGAATTTGATTGTTGTTGGGCGGCTAAGGCTTTCTTAGAAGAGTTTCCAAGATTAAGAAGACCAAGATATAAGAGATTTTCTTGTTCTCTTATTAAAGAATCACAAAAGACATCAAAAGAGGGGGACTTGTAGTCTTGTCCTTGAGAAATAAAGGTTTCTCTAGTAGAATGGAAGGTGGAAACAAACACAGAGTAAGTTGGTCCCAACTTAGTAAGAATGGAATAGATAAGGCTACCATATTCTTTCTTAACCTTAACACCTTCCAAGAAAAGTCTACGAGTCTTGAACTTGGACAAAAAATCTTCAATGGAAGAAAATTTATTGGGGTCCAATGTAAGCAACTCATTTTCAAGTTGATGGGCTCTAATTTCATTTTTAATTCCAAAAAATTTAGTGAGTTGTTTCATTGCTTCATTAGGAGTATCAAGTTCTGTGATATGGAATCTAAGGTCTGGAGAAATAGACATCCCTATCAACCCACGTTCTTGATCTTACCTATTTTCCCATTTGGCTGCCTTATCTTCATCTTGAGGTTTGGTTTCTTGGCTTGAGGCTATTCTGTAAAGACTTTTACTTCTAAGCAAATCCACAATGTAGAACCACCATTGGAAGTAGTTGGTGCTGTCAAGAATAACTTGGCATGGACTTTCCATTTTAACAGAAACTCAAGTTGTAAATGCTAAAACTAAGTGTTCCAATGGAAATATTTCGAAATGTTAGGTTGATTAAAAAAACGGCTTCGAGATGAAGTTATGGATTTTTGAAGAAAAGTTGTTGAAGATGCTGACGAAGTGCATGAATGTGCGGAAATGAATGATAATGTTATATTTAAAAAAATCCCCCCCTTTTCCAAACTTAACCTAATTAACTCACTTTAAAAAAATATTTTATGTGACTCACTTTTATAAATAAGTGAAAGTCAGTTTTACAATGGTAATTTATGAGCTACCCACTAAATTGTAACTTCAATAAAAGATAAAGAGACTTTAGAATTATAAGTGACTCACTTTTTATAATGGATGAAAACACTTTGACATAAAGTAACTTTAAAACATAATGTGCTTTTTGAAAAAGTAACTCAACAAAAAGAAAGACTTGAACTCAAGACCTCTTTTCTCATAAAGTAACGTTGGACCAAATGAGCTAATTTAAAAGGTTAGTAATTTTTGGAAAAGAGGAAGGCTTTTTTTTTTTAGTCACTGAAGCTTTGGAGTGTGTTTACTTGAAAAAACTCTTTTTTTGCCTACAAAAAAAAGAAAGCACAAAACCCAACACAGACATACAAAAAAAAAAAAAAAAAAAAACAAACCTTACGACTTGAAGTTAGCTTTAGCCAGAAACTAAATATTTTCCTCAATATTTTTTATTTTCCGAGATCACACTAAGGCGCGGTGGAAAAGAGCATAAGCATGAGAAAAAACCTTCCTTTCTGTTTCTGATTTAACCAGATCGCAAAAAAGTCGCAGGGCAAAGAGCATACGCAGAAATGAAAGGTATAGATCTGATAATAAAAGCAAAGAGTTAAATAAACCAAAATAAACTGAGAGATGAATCACTAGAACTGCAAATAAAGACTGGATACCTCCATATCTTTAAAATGACGTAACTAGGGCTACCAGTAACCTTTTCGCGTGAAACAAAAGGGGTTCCTCATTAGAACATATGCTTCTAACACAATAGAGCAGTCCTCTCGGCCCAAAAGCAGTCAGAAACAATAGATATAGGAAACAACAGTCAGCTGCAGTTGTACCAGCTTCAGATTTAGATCACCAATGGATGCAGCCCTTAAATAGCTCTACCATGTAGGAATTTACAGGGTAAGTTCCTCAAACAGAACACCAAAGGACACTGCTCACAAACAAATCACAGATCAATACACCAGTATTCTTGACGTGGTTAAAACCCTCAAAGAGGGAAACAGTCCATGACCTGAGCCAATGCAACCACTTCAGGCAATTTATTAATAAAAGAATGAAAATTTACATAAGCTTTTCTCATGAATGGTTCCCTACAAATGACCCTCCGTGCTCTTTAAATAGAGATCATGGACCAATCGGGTGTTAAGCCACGGATCCAGTGTTAGTAATACCGAGGAGAGAATGAACCGTCAGATCACTTCATGTCTAGAACATATCGTGACCATCAGATTGTGAGCTACAAAAGTACATAGTAAAGAAACACACTTTACCTAACTCTACACTAGACCAAGTTATGCTTAACTATTTCCTATGTGTCAGAATATCTTAACATCCCCGCTTAAGAACAATTTGGGATAGGATTGAATGATGTACAAAGATGACACAATAGGAGAAGGAAGGAGGCATTAGAGCTTACTATTGGGTTGTGTTATAACCGGGCCACTAGGAGAAAGAGACATTCAATTCTTTCGAGAGCATTTTGTTCCATACTTGAGCAAAGATAGCCAAGAGAGATAGGAGGTAGAACACACATGAGAGGATTCGTGCATTGTAGCAGCCCATAGTCCACAGGCATTACTTCTTTGTACTTGCAGCCTTATTTTCCAGACAGAGAAAGTGAGCAAAGCAGTCTAACCTACCAGTTGGGTTTTCTCCCAAAAGGGTTTCCCAGAGCATATCTTGTAACTTATGTGTGTGTGAGCTCTATTTTATCGTTCTCTATTTTTTGTATAAATTTTCATTCGCATGCATGCACTAATTATAGTTAAATTCACAAATCTAAAGGTTTAATAAAACTTTAATAGTGTAGAATTTTCAGATTTTTAACATAATATTATCATATTTGTTGTAATGAACTATCTAGTGGAATATCCACGACAGTTTACGAATTAAAATCCCTTCCCTTTTAACATCTTAGGAATACACTTGATAAGCCCTTCATTCAGAAGCTCTCGAGTTTAAACCCAAGGCAATTCTTCTTATAAAATTTCCACCAAGAAATAATTTATACCAAAAGCAAAAGTTTGTCTTCAGCTCTTTCATAGCTACCTGTAGTTCTTCCAACTAAGGGGAACTAGCTCTCTACCAATGTAATACCCCCATCATTCATAATGTAATTAAATATTATTATTTAGGGTGGTGAGTCGGACTCATATTATGAGGCAGGAGTGCCCATGTAATGAAGTTAAATATAGTGTGGGGCTAGCATGTCTATGTACTTATAAGCCTATAAAGGTTGTGAAGCCTTAGAGTCTGAAATGTAATTAATGTAATAAAATATTATAAAAATAACAAAATAAGGTTATTTGCGGAGCCCACTCCATGAAAAGAGTATAGCGGGCACAACTCCAAAGAAAAAGGAAACAATTATGTTCTTTCGGTGAAGAGTGTGCCTGAGGCCCACGTGGGCCCAGTGAGTGTCACTTGGCTTGTTAGGGCCATGCAATTATAAAAGGACTATTATTCATTCATCCCTCAACTATTATATAAATGGACTATTATATGGAATGAAATTGTGTCAATTATATTTATAGAATGTTTATATGTGATAGACTATGTGTATATAATGTGTGATTTATGTTTTATAAAACTTTTTATTGAATATAAACCCCATAGATATATATATATATATATATATATATATATATATATATATATATATATATATATATATATATATTATATATATATATAATATATATATATATATATATAATGATAATGAAATGGCATATTGATGTAATGCAGGGCGATGCAAGGTTTATGGGAATGCCTTATATTGAAATGATCACCATTATATATATACTAGCACTTGAACTAAGACGTGCAAAGCAATGCCGATAGGACATGCAGACCCTAAATTCATCCTTGTTTGAGCCAAAAAGAGAGCTTATCAGGTATCAAAGGTTTTCGTATTGGAGGTTTTAACATGACAGGAATCACAAATATGTGATATTGGAAAGTTGAGACACAACGGAGGCAGAATCACATGAAAGCATCATAAAAAAATGAGTTGCGTCCGCATATGATATCGACAATCGACGATTATTAGAGGTGACACTATATGAAAGTCAATATGAGCAGTCGAGAGTCCTATGATATCGACAATCGGTAGCCGGGGGTCCAAATTATGTACTTTATCTTTGGAATTGAGGCTAAGTGACCACGTTTCAAAAACGTCGATATGCGAGTTGCGATATGCAATGAAATCACCAGAGAAATGGGTCGTTAGTGTTAATGTGTTGGGATGGGCAATAACAAATTAATAGAGGATTTGTCTGCAAAACAAAAGAAGCTGAAGCATTTTATCTCTCCTCCCAAAGGGACGCGTGGTAGCAAAAGATTGGATCTGATAAGAGACATGTGGCAACATCGATTGGATGCGTTAAGGGACGCGAGGCAACTAGTAACTGGTTGCAAGAAGTGACACGTGGAGGCTGATGTCATCAAGACCTGCCAACACTATTTATACCTGGCAAGCAGATTCGACAGTTTCAAGGCTCACAATAGGCCAAAAAAGGGAAACACATGGCATTACTCACAAGGTGATAGGTGTTAGATACGTGGCAGCAATGGCGTCACGTATGGGAGATTAGCAGTCGAAAGTTGAGGTGTATTGTGCATTGAAGTGAAACCTCCAATTGATAACCTTCGATTGAAGGGTTCTTATACAGGGGCTAGATTATGATCATGTGAAGAGCTACATGACCAAGGGCCAAACGTGGAAGGTGATCGGTGATCGGCAATTGGCCAATTGACATGTCATGTACGAAGGATACACCTCTAATTGGAAATGAACGATAGGGAGGGCTCTAATTTGGGGGCTAGCACGATGGTCACAAAGAGTTAAAGGGAATCAAGAGCTATTGCATATTGCAATCGGAGATTGGCGGATGCAAGCGAAGGTTTCATTCCAATATTTGTGATCATGGGCAAATGCGATTTTATATTAAAGATGTTTTGATAAAATTAATCGGGCTCGGAGGCAGATGAGATCACAAGTTTTGCTAGGACAACCATCTAATTTTTCCAATAAAAATATCCGATAAAGCTGACGCCTATAGTAATACATATCACAATCGGAGATCAGTGGATCTAAGTGAAGGTTTCATTCCAAAAGCTACAATGAAGAGCAGATGCGATTTTATATTAAAGATGTTTTGATAAAATTAATCGGGTCTGGAGACAAAGGATATTGCAAGTTTTGATAGGACAACGATGTGATTTCTCCAATAAAAATGTTTGTTAAAGTTGACGTGTGTCGAAGGCCATGTGGATGCATGTTTTGTCAATTAATGGAAAAATGTAATGAATTTATGGTTTTTAATATTCTAAATGCTTTCATTAATACTAACAGTTCCTAAATATTTTGCTCATAAAGCTATTGGATTCATGCATAATTGGTCATTTTCTCTAAGTGTAGGTATTGGTCATTCTTGTGTTTTTTTCTCACAGGCTAGTCTTGATAAAATAGAATTCACGAGAATTGTCTCGACTGGCTAAACCCAAAAGGAAAATTCTCATTCAACAATAGCCAGTTGGTCCTCCCCCTGAGGTCACAGAAGTGCCTGCGCTATTTTCCAACACGGCATGCACCCCTGATGCTAGGGTCTCTAGCTAGGAGGCCATGTATGAGCTTTTTGAAGATGAAGGGCCAAAAGTCACAAGAAGAATAATCACAACAAAGGATAGGGTTACAGTTTTATAAATTACATACAGTGATGTGACCAATTTGTTTCTCCATAGAATTGTCGCCTATCCAAGCATCTTGCCTTATATGGATATGATTAGATTGGTCATTGATCATATGAACATCGTAGATAGGAACTTCATGACTAAGAGAGAGATGGTCATCTACTCTTTCACTGCAAAAGACTTGTCTGCAATGTACCACCTCCCAGCATCTCAAAATAAATATGATAAAGAGTTCATTGAGAAGTTCATGAAGGAAAATGAACATCAATATGAGGTCATTCAAGGATGGAGAAGAGACCCCAGCAAGCATAAGCGAGAGGACAAGGGTATGTAAGCTATAGCCTCTATTAATGCCCCCTATCGTTTTGCTGCTACAATGATGTGTAGATTGTTTGGCTATGAGAATACCCAGAAGTTTTCAGACTAATGGGCACCCCTGATTGAAGCTACCTCTAATAGTTATGTAATGGACTAGGGAACTATTCTGTCCAACAAATTAACCAACATAATCCTAGAATATAGGAAAAAGCATAATATATATATATATATTAAATATATATATATATATATTTGAACTATTGTTCTCCCATTCTACATGAGTGCCTACACTATGGATTGTATTTGTTTCACTTCAGATTTTCCATCCATGGGATGGAAATGGATTATTGAAGACCCTTCACCTATTCACATTTACCATAATATTCTATGGGATTGAAAATACTGACCCCATTTTTACAAGATTAACCATGGTGTCCTCCTTCCTATTTACTAGTTTGTTTTCAATGAGAAGTGCCCTAAAATCTCCTTTAAAGGCAACATTGACCTGTTATCAGTTGGAAGATGGTTTGAGGAGTAATCATTTACCTATGTTCGAGTTTTTGGCAGCATTGCACAACCTCATGTGTTGCCCATGTATGTCCCCAATAAGCTCTTATCCCACGAAATAGCCTACCAGATTGTGGGAAATGGCCTGTCTAAGGTCATGAAAGAAAGCAAAAAGACAATGTGGAATGCTTTTTTGTTTTGTTGTGGATTCTATTCTTTATAGAATTTAAAACATGCTATTAAGGAGATGAAGGAAATCCAACTGATGAACTTTCCAACCGTTCCAAATCAGTAGTATGATCCAATTGATACTGTGAAAAATATTACAACACAAGCAAAGATTAGGCAGTTTACAAGTGAGCCTGATAAATTTGATGATTTCTTTCAATCGACGTCAAACTATGTAGAGGTTGAAAAAAAAAGAAAAAAAACAGCTCAACCCCAAGGAATTAGTGCAGTTTCATCAATACAAGGTTAAAAGGATTTGCAATTTTCCCAGTGAAATTTTGAATTTAAATCACCAGAACACAAAACAAGATACAAGAGAAAGCACATCTCAAATTCAAGATGCAGTTCATGTAACTAAAACATCAACAGCTAGTGAATCAAAAGCAAAGAAGGTAGTGACATAATAAAGTCTGGATGGGATATGGAATCAATTTCTTAAAGAGACTGACCCTAAAAAACAAAAAACTCCATCGCAGACACATATTTCTCAGACTTCTGTAATAACTAAGAAGTCCTCGTTCACTATTGAGCCTTCTAAGGAAACTATGGATAGTGATGATCTGGAAATCATCCTAGTTTTTCCAACCTCTAAGGTTGTTCTCAAAATTTAGAGATTCCTCCTCTGGATGTATTTTACAGCCCGAAACACAGAGCAGTAGTCAGTAGGTAGAGAAAGAGGAGAAGGACTGAACAAAGGCAGGCTTTGGTCCCTGCAAATACCTCCTTTCAAGTACTGTGGAAAGATTCCCAAGTGACCCATGTTGAAGATCTTGGGAGACTGTCACAATATGTAGGAGCCCATGCTAGTGCAACAATTGACAAAGACACAGAAGTGCAACAACTCTTAAGGGAGAAAGATGATAGAATAAGGCACCTTTAACAAAATTTAGAAAATGAAAAGCAAGGAATCTCTTGTAATGGCAAGCTCAATTTGCATAACTGTAAACCAGTTTCAATGGGTTGAAGATTCAATATCAATTTGACATGAAGAATCAGGATGCCCACATACAGGAGCTAGAGCGCAGGATTGAGAAACTAAACGCTAATCCTGAGATGACAAAATTCATGAAAGAAGCAAGGGAGCTAAATAACCTACTTTCTCATCAGTTGGTTCTATTTTTCCAAAAGTTGGGGCATTATCGAAGAGATGTGCCAATCAACTGATGCACTTGTGAATCAATTGTCTGATCTGAGGACATATAGCAAGGAAGTTGAAGAGAAAATCTATGATTTCATTGACTAGCAGAACAACTCTAAGGGTTAATTAGTAAATCTGCCAAAAATAGAAGAATCTCAGAAAGAGATTGTCTTCAAAGAATGGGAGATAAGGCTTAAAAATGCAGAGATGGAAATTTTTAGTGCCAGGGACATATCTAGAAACATGATTCAACCAATCAATGATGCATGTTGCATGCAAATTTAATATCAGAGTGCCCAGAAGATACGTTGCCCGATGTTAAAATATTGATAAAATCTTGGCAAGAATTGTCAAAGAAGAAGGCTGAGCAGATAAAAGCTCTATCAAAGGTTGACTTGGAATGCCATTGGCAATTCCTAGTCAAACCACATGGGAAATGTTTGATGTTGAGGTGTCTTCTAAAGACAACTAGTAAGGTGCTGCCAGCACTCAGCGATGCATTATTCACTACACAGATGTGCATTGGACCCGAACATCCACCTAAGTTGAAGGCAATGACAAATATATTCGAACTTCAACAACGATTGCTAGAGCAGTATTCGTCCAAGTCTTGATCAACTTGTTGTAACATGATTGTAGTATTAGTTTGTATTTTTATTTTAAGTGTGGTTTGTTTGGACCAACACAACATTTTATGGACTTTTCTATATTTTAGTTTTGATTTTAAACTTTAAATCCCTTTCATTGTTATGAAAAAAGGGGGTTCTGAAATTTTACGAGAAGTATTTTGGTTTTTACTGCTGTAGTTGTAAACAAGTCTTAATAGAAAGAAGAACCACACCAATTTTACTTATGAGCAGAGTGAATGTGTATCAGGTACTATTATCTTTACATTGATGCTATGTTTTTGGGTTGAAGCACTGTTTTAATTCAAGTTTGTCATATATTTTATTGTATGTGATTAGATCAGTATCACCATTGATGTGTTTAAATCAAAATGTGTTAAGTATACAGATGAACAATGATATCATATATGTGCAGTTGATGATTCGGTATTTTTGTTATATGTCAGCACTTGAAATCCCCTGATCTCTGACTTGTGATAGAGCACATCCTCTGATATTCTTAAAGGCGCGTGCTGCGATATGCGATAATCTCCGACCTTGGATTTGCTCCAATCTCCAATACCTAGACCCAATATGGTGTATTGACATTGCTTAATAAGAATTTCACGTCTGCCTTGATATTGGGACTTTTGAATGAAACCTTCGATATCAAATCATTGATCACCGATTCACTTGCGAACCAGATATAATTATAAGATTGGATTTAATCTAAGATTGCATCTGTTTATCTAAACTTTCATTATGTGCCATCATCTAAAATGGCCGACAATATGGACATGATATTGATATTAAAATGATTTTAATTGCAATTTGACATCCACCATATCGAAGCCTTATTATGGCGCAAGTTTGCAAACTGTGGCATGTTTCGATTATCTACGATATCAAAACCTCTGATATTATGGACTTGATACAATTATTAAAATTAGTTAATTATGTTATCACATTCGTTCCACATTGGAGGTACCCATATTGCAAACGTTTTGTGTTGTCTCATTTTGAATGTTCCGATGAGTAAACCTCTGATTCCACTATTGGTTCTGGATTGAAGGACTGCATTATGTTGATTATGTTTACATATGTGGTACATCCCTGTGGGGATGAGTTATATATATATATATATATATATATATATAAATATATATATATATATATATAAATATAATATATATATATATTATATATAAATATATATAATAATATATATATATAGTGTAAAATTTGAAGGCAAAGATGTGTGTAATGACTTCTAAAAGTAAACATAGAATGTTTGATGCTTAAGAGGCATAAAAAATCACATGCTATAACAAACTGCATGCTATAAAAAGTCGCATGACAACAAAGATTAATAACTTGTTAACGAAGAGACAGAACTCATTACATGTCATGGTTGGCCCATGAGAGTTTCGATCAAACTTGAAAGATAGTGGGTTGTGAGACCCTTTTATTAATATGAAGATTACATGAAAGAACCGTTGGATAGTAGGGTCTTTATTCACTTGCTTGCCTTTTGTTTTCCAAGTTACAAGTTGTTGTGTTGCATGGCAAGCATTGGATTAATGTCAAGGGGAGTTTTCCCTTAGTATCAGACAAGCTGACAACTTTTCCTAAATGACCTACAACCTGGCCTTCTCAGCAGGCTGGATACCTATTATTGGCATCTTAGGATGATTCTCGAGGCACTGGAAGGTTTCATCAAGCACCATGGAGTTGCTTGCAGGCTCGGCATAGGGTCTGGCACGGTCGGCATGTAGCAGGATAGGTAGGAACCTCTCAAGAGTCCACACCAAACCCATGGTAGGTAAGCAATGCAAGAGTGCCTATGCCGTCTTGGGTAGGATTCCCTCGCAGTGGGAAGGGAAGGCTCACTGGCTAGGAATCTATTGGAGAACGTATCACCGAAGCTTAGGAGGGATATCGTTGTAGATTGTCCTAAGTAACCAAAAGTATCACCATCAAACCATGAAGCACATCTAGGGGTGTACGAGATTCCTGAGATAGAGACATAGTCGGCAAGACTGGGTCAAAGAAGCCTTTGCAACATTATAGCTTATAACTAGGGACGTTCTAGAGCTCTTCATCTAAGACACTACGTGATGCATAATCGAGGTCCCTTGGTCAAGTCATGACAAGAATCAGAGAGAAGAACTATGTAAACTTTGAAACGGGAACTATAAACTCAAAACGGGAACTCTGGCCAAAAAACCCCAAAAAAACATCAAAAACAGTGCTAAAAATGAAAAGTGTGTATACTAGAATGATGATTTTATTTTTTAGGGGTCAATTTTGAACATGTTTTAAAAATGGCAGTGACTACGAAATTTACTACGAAATTTTCGTGCAAAATATAGCTTCAAAACGAAAGTGATGATACTAGAACAATGATTTTTTTTAGGGTCAATTTTCAAACTTATTAAAAAATGCTAGTAAAACCAAGTTTTTATGTGCCAAACAAAGTTGTTTATGAAGAAGAAAACACATTAATGTTTTTGGTAGAATATCATTTTTCTTTCCTAAGTATAAATTCAACATGTTTTCAACCATAACATGCTA
>APFE030560656.1:365362-410704 GCA_000404065.3 Pinus taeda
ACTCCAAAAATAAAAAATAAAAAATAAAATAAAAAACAAGAAAATATGAAAAAAAATAACCACTTCAAAAATTATCAAATTTACAAAATAATTATTTACATTTTATACATTAAAAAATCTACAGCCAAAAAACAAGTCTTTTAAAAAAAGGGTCTGATGCAAAATACCCACTTTTTCAAATCAGCATGAAAATCACTACCATTCTAAAACGTAATGTACATAAAAAAAATTAAAGTGTCAAAAACTACGCTCTAAAAAAAAACGTGTGTTCTGCATCACCCCTTTTCAAAATCAGGTCACTTTTTTTCTATCTCTACGAAATGGGTAACAATATTAGTTCTCGTTTCAAAGTTTACATTGATGAAGGCATTGTTGCAGTGCATAGGAGTGAGGCTACGAATTTAAAGGAAAATTTGAGACAAACTTATCTTTTGGATGGTTAAAACCCTAGTCAAGGGAGGCTTCTGATTGGTGGAACTAGATTTCCCCTCACATGATTGGTCGGAATGACGTGGCAGAAAATCCATATAGTGGTTGTAGTATATTGGTGGGAGGAACCTTTTGATAATAGAGTTATGACATTTGAGGAATTATTTTAGAAATCTTCGATAGTAAAACTCTAATACATATAAAATTGGTTCTTTATAATAATAAGCAAATATCTAAACTCCGAAACACATAAGTGATAGCGATTTTAAAAGTGTTCGGCGTATTATAGTAAGCACTATCGGAGGAGCCCACATGGCATATTATACTCCGCTTTAGAAAATCGGAGATTCCTTATCAGCGTTTTTGTTATGTGACACGATTCAAAATCTTCGCTCACGGATATGCGATAAAGGGATGGACTTCAATATTGCGATATGCTAATCTTGTAGGTTCTACAATATTAGAGGTCAGACGTAATCGCATATCAAAATAGAAGCCTTTAAGGATGAAAAGAGATTTGCGAGTAAGTGAGAGCATTTTTTTTTTTGTCAAGCATTTTGAAAGTATTTGATTTGAATTAGAGTTGTAAAACCATGTTCACATCAACAACCGAAATGCGAACTTGTAAATTTTGTCCATTTTTTCTTCCTAAACACAAACGAACATTATATTTGTTTTAGAAAGGGGAAATTTTTTGGAATTTTAACTGAGTTTCGCAGCAACTATTCGTAAAAGAAAGTAACTATTTTAAAATTGAATCAAAAGTAGTCCTATTGAAACGAAATCAGAAGGGGTTAATTCAATATTAAAGGGTTAAAGTCACACGGAAAAACAAGTGTTGGACTCGGGGCCTATTTGTTTCATTTATTCTAATTAATGAATAATAAAAAATAAGCTTTAAAAATAAGATCAAGTCAAATTGAAAAATAAAACAGGACAACAGGATAAGAAAAAGTGAAATAACAAATGATAACATAGGGGTCCTCATTACCAATATGATAACAATAAAGTCAAGTTGGGAGTGTTTTATTTTTTACCACAACAATTTGAAAAGTTTGTTCATTTTGAGTCCTTTTGTTGTTTGGAAAAATCATTGCAAATTTATGTGGTAAGTCACTCCTTGGAGAGCTGAAAGGAGATTTAGCAGTAAGTAAGAACATATATTTTAGTTTCTATTTCATTGTCAAGCGTTTTTTAAAGTATTTGATTTGAAGCAGAGTTGTAAAAGTATGCTCATATCAAGCAGCGAAATGCGAACTTAATAAAGTTTGTTTGTTTGTTTGTTGTTGTTCTTTTTTCTTTTTTCTTTTTTTTTCTTTTTTTTTATAAGACGAATGCACACAATATGTAGAAGGGGGAAATTTATGGAATTTTAACTGAGTTTCGTAGCAACTACTTGTAAAAGAAAGCAACTATTATGAAATTGAATGCAAAGTATGCTTACTGAAAGGGAATCAAAAGGGGCTAGACGCAGCGATTAGACTGCAGGTGGTTGTAAAGACTTGGATGCTAGTATTGATTCCTCTTGTTGCCTATGCTTGATGTAAGCATTGTCTTGCATGCGGGAGTAGCAGTTGAAGGAGAAGCGTGGAGAGATGCGAAGATCAGCCAACATTCAAACTCTGGAGATAATAGTGCATGTTAAGCCTTGTCGGTCTATTTTTCCAATGTCCATTGTCGCCTTTGGTAATGCCATTCCTTGCGATTTATGTATTTTCAAACTCCATGACATTAAAAGGGGAATTTTCTTGTGAGACCCTCGCGTTATTGGGGCAAGTGGAACATAAGATGGGTTGAAGGCGTCCCATGGCATACCTTTGTATTAGCAGAAGTCAACAACAACAAAGGATGGTAATTGAGGGGGTTTTGATCCAGCTGCATAGAAAATGGAAATTACTTTTCTAAGTGCTCTGTTTACAAGACCTACTTCAACCCACAAGTTACATGTGAGGAAAACCTGTTGTCCATTGCAAATAAGAACTTTTGCATCCAATTGTTCACCTTATTTGTCTGCACCAGTAGGATGGTGGTTCCTTTTCTCTGCATAACAGCATGTAATTGGCATGTTCAATTTTTTGAACATTTGTTTGTTATGCAATTCGACAACTAAGTTGGTTTGATATAGGTGGATTGCACTGTCAAATTCCTGATGCTCATCATTTCACAAAAAGGAATTTGTCCTTGACATGAGAAGGTCCTAGTCTTCGACTATTGGCATTGCATTTTTGAGATTCGTGAGAAATTGTCGGAATGCAATTTGAAGAGGGTTCGTCCCATGTTGACGAAATATGGTAGATATTGTGACGACCATGTCAAAGTTGCGCCAAATGGCATTGTCGCTTGATGTGCCGACGTACATGGGGATGTCCTTCACAGGAGGTAGTTTCCCAAGATCACCAACAAGTATGATAGATCAATTGTCAAAAGGCACATTCTGATAGGGAAATACCTCCCTTAGGAAATCGTCTATATGTGAAGAAGTTTAGGGCCAATAAAGCTCATTTCATCTGTTAAAACGTATTTGATGTGACAAAGTTTTTCTTGGAAATGCAAAAGTGGTTGGCCCTCAAGATGATACATTGACACTAAAGGAATGTGAAGGGAAGAATGGATTGTAAGTGCCTTTATGTTAAATGTTGCAACACATGTTGGAGCGAGTAGCAGCAATGGACTTGAATTGGGAATAGATTTAGCAAGAAATGTATCTTTTATACAATCAATTAAATGAGACTTCCCCATGCCAGCAGTACCTTGGATGAGCATTCTAAGTGGAGGAGTGGAGGAAGTGGTCCTAAAGTGGGTGAGGACAATGTTGAAAGCAACTTTTTGGGTGAGCGATAATGAGGTGAGCGAGCAGGGAACTAGAGATGGGCTAGAATGGATTTGGGTGGATGAGTGACTAAAGTTTATGAAACATATGGTTGTCTCTTGCAAAGGGATAGGGATGGTAGTATGAGACCAATTGTGGTTAGAGTCAAATTTGAAATGTCCAAGCATGTCAAGGTCATCAATTTCCATGTTGTTTCTATAGTGTAACTGAGAAAGGAATTGTCATTCACCGATGTCTATGGATTCAGGGGGGTTCAACATATCATTAGTGGAGATGTCACCAAAACAAGGGGAAAGGGAGGTTTCAGGGGCTCGATGAACATGTCATGGAACATAAGCATATATTTTTTGTTCCTAATGCGAAATGATTGCTTCATCAGTGGAGCCTATGTCTAAAGGGAGTGTGTGGAAAGGGAAGTATAGAAGTAGTTCACTCCAGCAGAAAGAAGCGTAGGATGCATCAGCAGGAGAAGGGATAAAGGAATAGGAAGGGAGGATATGAACAAGCTTGCAAGGATTTAGTTGTTTCCATTGGTTATGTTTTCGGCGAGCATAGAAGGACCAAGAATGTGCAACTTCAAGAAGAGTTAGTGTTTCAAGCGAAGCAAGTCTATTCATGTATGCTACAATGAAGGGCGGTGTTGGGAAGGGGGAACCTAGACGATGAGAAACACGTCAAAAAATAGGTTCAAGTAATATTGAGGAAAACAAATGAGCAGTTACAAAGTGAAAGGGGTTGTTTTTGTAGCGTCTGGCATGTTTCCTGTGTGCCGATGTCCCTATAGGCAATTGTTTCTGTTAAAAAAATTCGGACAACATTAACAACATGTGTTTTGGGGTGGACAACTTGGGAGACACGTGACAACATTTTCCGATAACTTTCTGATTTTGTTTCTGGTTTCGATGCATATTTCGCGATGTAGCGCAAAACAGCATGTCGAGACAAAATCGACTGGAAATCGATGTTTGCTCTCCATATGTATAACATGTTAGAGTTGTGTACATTTAACCTGTCATCATTATGAGTAGGGACTTATTTCTTTCATCCACTGTCATTAATGATCAAAGAGGAGCTCGGATTCAAATCTCGTGGAACTCCATAGTGGAAAACAAGAGTAGGAACTTCTTTGCGAAGACAAGAAGAGGTGCGGCATTTTGTATGTTGTTGAACGCAATTAAGAAGATTATCGTAGTCCTAAAGGTGAGAGGATGCAAATATCAATGGTGATGGGAGGATGCATGGGTCATTCTCTATAGAGATGTGTACATAAAGTCCACATTGTTCAGGAGGGCGAGGATTCCAAGAAGAAATGTGTTCATCGAAAAAGGACCTGGCTCTATCCATTACGACTTGGTCATTTTAATTGAGGTTGTCCATATCAGGTGGAATTTTGAGCCAAAGGAAACCAAGTATGTGTGAGGAGCCCTTATGTTGCCACTCATACCTGCAAAGATGAAAAAGGAAATTTTGTGAGGCGACTGTACATCCAGATAAAGAAACAAAAAGGAGAATGATGGTCAAGGAAAAACTTGCACCAGAAGTCCTTTGCATGTAAACCTTTCTGCAAGACCTCTTCGAGGAAGATTGTGAATCGACAATGAATGTACTACACTGCAAGATGTGGATTGATGATTATATTCTTGAATTTCCATCGAGATAGCTTGGATGAATCTTAGGGAGGGGGGGGGGGGCACTGCCATCCATGACCATGTGCATGTCATGCCATTTGGTGTCAGCTACACTTAGGGTGAAGAAGAAAGTAGGGCTACCTATTTGTATGATCATATTAGTGTGTTCACCTCTGCGTTTGTTCCAGAATGAGTGTATCCCTCTAAGGCCTGATCTGAAGCGCATAATCTGGCTAGGAAGCATGGAATCAGGCATGTCATAGAGGCATGCACGAAGGTATGCAACGGTCATTAGAAATCCCTCTTCAAGGTTTCTCTTCACGAAAACACCAACAATTGCTTAACTATGATACCACAACATAAGATTGTACAAGTAATACTAGAATCTTGGATGTTGGGAAAAAGGGTTATCATAGTAGCGTATGAGGTGAACAACATATTCTTGCATTTCAACTTTTCTAAGATGTGGTTTACCAATCATGGCAGCCCCTGTGGGGAATAGTGTGGGGAATGCCATAGCAAGGAGGCCTTTTGTGGTATATTCATTGATAGCAGAGGGGGGAACAGAGGGTCATGAAAGTGAAGTAGTGGAATTAGGATGGGGAGACTAAAGGTAGCTATGTATTTCTTCAAGCTCAATATGGGAATTAAGGAGTGCTGATACAAAAGAGGATGGTTGGAGGTTTGTTGGAGTGGGGTGTGCAGGAATGTTATCATCGAAAGCGGGGAATTCAAGTCGTGGTTTAGGAGAGGAGGGGGAGATGTGAAGGACGACAGAAGACATGTCGGTAGGGTGACTTGGCAAGGTAGATATTGCAGCTTGGTCATCTTGGACATCCTTGTAGTAGGGATCATGGGCTAGTTTGTACTGTAAAGTTGCAAGAACACGTGTCTCGCTAACAATGAAATCATATGTTTTGTGGTCACAACCATGCCTAGTAACAACGACGATGTCCAATTCGGAAACCAAGCATGGTAAAATGTTGGCGATGGCAGTGATGTCTTGCAGGAAACAAATAGTATGACTAGTGTATTTGTATTGTCCACCTCGTGCATGGGTGACTTGCAAGATTGCGCTAACACGCGATATGAGCATTTCTTCTATTTGTGTTAGTGAAACAAGGACAAAAGGTTGGTTGCCAGGTCCATGTTGTTTGCAAGGGGGAAGTGGTGGGTGGATTTTGTAGTTGCACACCGAGAGAAACAAAGGTTACCATGTAAGAATTTTGTTTTCATATTTGGGTATGATTCTTTGCATATGGAGCAGATATGTAAGGGAGGGAGCTCATCTATCATTTCATGAAATCGATGGCGTGCATGGTTAAGGGCAGGGTTAACCAAAATATGGGGATGGGAGGGTGAAGGAGGATGAGTCGATGGTGGGGTGTGCGATGTATATGGGTAAGAAGTGGCAGTGAATGGAGGAAGTTGAAGGATAGGTACAGTCGGAGTGGGGAATGTTGAAGGAGATGGGTTTGCAAGTGAAGCTTTAGGATGTTGGGGAAGAGAAACATTATACAGGTTTATCGCTGGAAAGGTTTGGGTGTTTAAATCAGCTTTATATTTGAGGTGTCTTTGTTTGTTGGAGGTGTCTTTACTTTGTGCATAAAGGAGTCTCTTCCAAGCATTTCTTGAGGGGTGCAGAAGATGCTGGCATGTCCATCGTGATGCAAACATGGGGAGACAAATTCAAGTGAATATACGAGATGAGAAAGAGTTGTCTTAAGCGCAAAGATAGAGTACATAGCCCCCAAAAGCAAGAACTTCATTAGTGGGTATATTTTTGAAGTAGTGCCTTCTAGTTTATAAAGTAGATGTGTCTTTTGACAAAGTAGGTGAAGTTTAGTGGCCAGAGAAACCTTTTTTATAATAGAGTTTATGTTTCTTTGATATTATGTACTAATGTCATGCGATTCAACTTTTGTTGTTGGAACTTTGTCAAAGCTATCTTTGCAGCATAGAACGAGATTAGAATCAATCTTATTTCAGCGAAGTATTTTTGTGGTGATCGATAACTATCTATTATTCATTTACCAAGTAGATTTAAGGCAAGCAAACCACAACCCTTTGTAAGAAGCCAGTGTTTGTATTTACGTGCACGAAGAACAATATAAAAGGATGTAAATATTCTATTTTGTTTAGAAGGAAGAAAACGAAAACATATATACTATATGTAAAAGTAAAATATGGATAAATATGCAAAAGTGGAAGCTGCAACATGTATCATAGGTGCATATACATAAAGAAGAGAAGTACAATGATGAAGTGAACAAAAATAAGGGGGGCGACAAGGGACGAAATGACAATGAACGAAAAGACATATAGAAGTTATTGTTTACACTTCACGGTGGAACGAGGAAAAGAAATTGACTTTCAAAGACGCCGAACAACTGGAGCAATAGACATTTTTTCGATTTCCTGGAGGAGAATAGAACATGCAGGGCTATAGGTGATTTACTCTGAATTGATTAGTACAAACTTCAAATGGTCCACACCATGAAAATCTATGTTTTCATAGACAATGTGAAGAGGAAAGGACAGCATGAAACCCTTGCACGAAGCTCGTGGATAGCACCGGGATCACTGGAGAGTATGGACAAGTCTTTTGCTTGAACACCCATGAGTTAAGTTGCAAGATTATCAAATGTGATGACATTTTCTAGTACGCCTATGTGGTCATGCATTTCAAATTTCAACACATACCGATAGTCACATTCCGGGAAGGCTACACCACATTTTGTGTAGTTCCACATTCCATTTGAGTGGTTGACAACTTTTTTCATGCATTGCATGCCATCAGATGAGAGACAACATGCAAGGAAGTAGAAATCTTGCATGTCAATAGAGGTGATGGTTCCACAAACAGAGAACCATGTTGGTTTTCCGGCGGGATGTGAGTCTATGAGGTCGACAATTGCATGTTGTGGGTAGCCTCGCTTGGAAGTTCTCGATAATTTTCTACTTAACAATGGTGAAGAGGCCAAGCGGTCTCTTTGATGAAACCATGATTGGAGTTGTTCATTCTCTGGAATGGCGGGATCTAGCATGAGGCTGGTGGTCGAGATAGTCCCAATAGTTCTTCCATTAAATTTGGCTATGCGACCCCCTTTGATTGCAAGCACGGTCGAAGCACTAGAAGAGGCGAGTTCAACGAGTTGCTTGCCCAAGGTGTGGCAATGCTCCCCCCATAGGGTGATGTCGATACTATAGCCAGACATGTCTTCCAAGCTGAGAGTTTTCCTAGGTGTTTCAGAGCCATCTCTTTGACAAATGGTGGAAGTTGGAGAAGTGGACTTGACAATCCCAATGATGTCGACAATTGAGTCGAGGTTTGCAGATTTGATTTCATCTATAGATTTAAAACGAAAATGGCGGAAAGGAATTGTCAGAACATCATCTAAGGAAGGTTCAACAGTGGAAGTCGCATAGAGGGAGACTACCCATTTGCTATCCAGATGGTTGTAATTTGTGTTTGTAGGTTTCACAGTGCCATTTGAAACCATGTAAAGCTTCCCAATTTGGACAAGGTCATGCAAGGAATCTCCCAGCTCACTGAAGGCAGAGATCATTCGCAGAATCAACGAGGTCAAATCCAAAGACCTTTCTGGGTCCTCGACCATTATTGTAGGAGTGAAAAAATGTTTTTCCAAGCACCCTACCCTAGATTGACTATTGTTTACGATAGGGGCTTAGCGCCGTGAATTGAGTGGTAGCAGGCAGAGCGGAGGATAACTAAGTTGATGATGACGCAAAATCATGTGTCGAAGCAACAATAGACGAGGCAGGGGTGTGTGACGTTGAAGAGGCCAGTTGGTATGTCGACATTTGTACAATTTGAAGAAGGTCTGGGTCCCCAATCAAAGTTACATAATGTTCAGATTCCTGAAAAGAAGGAAAGAAAGAGAAAAGCAATGCAGCATTAGTCGGAGTGATAGTGGCGAAGATAGGGAAGGAACATAAAAACATCAAAAATATGGTGAAGAGTGAACATACACATAGTTTTGCAAAAAAGTGCAACTGACTTCTTTGAGAATGATAATCGAGCCCAACTGGAGGGCACGAGAGACGACATGGCCATTGTAAGCAGAAAAAAGCAAAGTTTTGTGCTGAAAGGTACCATCAGAGAGAGAAATGCGGTAGCGTTGGGACGATGTCTTTGTGGAAGCAAGAAGGTCGAGTTCAACGATTTGGAGCAATGGTTGGATCGTTATAGAGCCAACGAGCAATAAAGTGATGGCATTCGTTGTCAAGGCAACTTCCATGATGACGAGGAAAGGAGTTGTCCTAAAAGGTGAAAGCCCATAAAATGCTGTCAACATTGGAAGAGAAGCAGAAATAAAGCAGCGAGCGCGTTCATTCAAAGGATTGGCATACTTGGAGGTAAATGAAAGAAGAAAGATTTGCAATTTAGATTCTTGCCAATAGTTAAAGGCAAGGGAAAGGAAAATTGAAATGTTTAAGCATAGAAAGTTGGTTGTCTATATATGGCATTTCAGAAACTCTACAGGCAGTCTTGTTGCGCGTCATGACAACGCACATAGTATTCTAAGCTATATACGCACTATGAAAACATTAATACTTGTTATTTGAGAGCAGAAGATGATATGGTTAGCGAGTTCTCGATTCTCACCTATTTGTTATTCAAATTATAGGGTAGTTATCCGGTTGAAGACCGTAGCACAACATGAGACCAACAATAGCACAAAAACAATAACAAAAAATGCAACTTGAAAAATCAGGAGAATAGTGTGATGTGAAGAGGCTAAATAAATCACATGCACATCTACCAACTAAGTAGAGGGATCAATAAATCAGAGTTAGGACACGTGGAAGAGGTTGCGAGATTACAAATGATAGAGATGCTTGTCTGAGCAAGAGTAAAGTGAGAATAAATGCACATAGGCGGGCCATTAATTAGATTATTGAATAGAACAATCCTCGACGTCAGGAGGTGTGGATAAGTTTCAAACCTCAATCAAAGGAAAATGTCACATATTGATTAGATATACATGGGAGTTTCGAGATTTTGAAACTTTGACATGAGAAGAATCCTTTTCAAAATCTTACAAGTCGAAAGTCCACTCTAGAATATCAATGTGGCTCATTTGAATAAACACATATAGTAAAGTGTCCATGGCATAAAACATATCAATTTCGTGCGAGCGAGAATAAAGCGAAAGTAAATGCACATGGTCAATGCATTAATTAGATTAATGAATAGAGTAGCTGCCGAGACCAAGATGCATGTAGAGGTTTTAAGTTGCAATCGTTAAAAAATGTGGCATATTGATTAAATATATATCAGAGTTTTTGGGCATTGAAGCCTTGACAGCAGAAGAAATATTTTGGAAATCTATGGGAAAAGAAGGCCGATTGACCATATTAATTTGCCTCTGTACAAGGGCGTAAAAAATGTGATTTTCATACAAAGGAGAATAAAATGACAATAAATACACATAGTCGACTAACCAACGGTAATTAATGAATAAAAATAGCCATCGAGAGAAAGGTACGTGCATAAAGAGTGGATCTTATCGAAGGTCGTATTCCAAAAGCGAAGATAAGGGACGGATGCAATTTCACATTTAAGTTTGGTATGATAAAACAATCGAGGTTGCATATTAGTGGTTGGAGGTCCATAGCACAGTTCAGAAATTCAGAGTTTAGATATTTGTTTATTATTATACGAGACCAATGCTACAGGTATCGGAAATTTTGAAAAGAATTTCCGCAATGTTATTAGTCCGATATAACTCTATTATAAAGAGGTTCGTTCGACCAATAGACCAACAGGAATGTCCCGCAGGTCCAAGGTGTCAGTGCCTTATCTGTTTCAGATATCTAGTGATCCTTTCCGGCCTCCAAATGCCCTGTTTTTTCAAGTTTTGACTTCCGACTTCAAAGATTGCTATTCCTTTCGATATTCAAACACTCCAAAGGTATGAAAAAGAATTTAATAGAACATTGCATCCACTCTCAAGTAGAACTTTTCGAGAATCAACCACATCTTAAAAGTGTCGATATTGCGAGTTGCGATATGCGAGGAAACCTCCGACAATGGGCCGCTAGTGTTAAAGTGTCGAGATGGACAATAACAAATTAATAAAGGATTTGTCTGCAAAACCAAAGAACCTCGAGCCTTTTCTCTCTCCTCCCAAACAGATGCATGGCAACAAAAAGACTGAATCTGATAAGAGACACGACAAACAATGACTTCATGTGTTTAGGGACGCATTGCAGGCAGGTAATTGGTTGTGACAAGTGACACGAGGAGGCTAACGTCATCACGACATGCCAACAAGGTTGACACGTGGCAAGCATATTCGGCAATTTCAAGGCTCACAATAGGCCAAAAAAGGGCAGCACGTGGCATTATTCAAAAGGTCACATGTGACAGTGATGGCGTCACATATGGGAGATCAACAATCGGAGGTTGAGGTAATCTGTCAATCAAAGTGAAACCTCCGATTGAAGGGCTTTGATACGGGAGCTAGATTGCGGTCACATGAAGAGCCATAGGACCAAGGCCCAGATGGAGAAGGTGATCGACGATCGACAATCGACGAATTGACATGGCATACACCAAGGTTACACCTCCGATTGGAAAACACTGATATAGAGGGTTTTGATTTTGGGGCTAGCACCACGGTCACACCTCTGATTGATAACTTCCGATTGAAGGGCTCCGATACGGGGGCTAGACTGCGGTCACGGGAATAGCCACAAAGATGAAGGCTCAAATGCAGAAGGTATCGGCGATCGACAATCGACGAATTGACATGTCATGCACCAAGGTTACACTTCCAATTGGAAATCACTGATAGAGAGGGCTCTGATTTGGGGCTTTACTCATTTCCTCTCTACGTAGATCAAGCCACGTCATTCATCAGAGATCACAAATTTTGGAACTGCAACCAAATGTTACATTATGGAATTGATGATTGCGATTCCGCGATATTATAAAGGCTAAGGTGCGTGTGATGTGGTTCCACAATCATGTCAAAGAACCTCGAGCAGAGCAAATCGCAAATCGAATACCCATGATCAATCACACCATCGAAATAGTTGAAGGCCAACAAATCTGTTATAACATCATGAGAAAGAACCTCACCAAAAAAACCCTATAATCTTAACAATAAAACTTAATGTAATGCACAAAAATGCAAAGTTTAAAAGAAATAATCCCATATAATGTTAAGTGATTTACCAATTTATATATATATATATATATAAACCACATGAGAAACAAAATGCCCATGCCTACATATGCTATATGTATTTATAATATATGGAGTATATATGTGAAGTGTTAAAGGCAAACGAACCCATGCACTTATAACTTAAATATAGCAGGATTTGCAATGGTTCTGACCAGATTCCTAGTTGTTTGTCTTAAAACGATTCATAGGTGTAGAGGTTAATCGCACTTCAAAAGTTGACTCGGTAAAATGGAGTTTGTTTCGAAATAATGTTCAAAGTTTAGTATCGAAAGGGAGATACTCCAGAATCACGGATACCATTTGTTATAAGTACGTTAAGGTTTACATAAATTTATGTCATAAACATATTATAAATATATGTGAATTTATATACTATAAAAGGGTTCATGTGCCATGCGTGGCTTTCTTTTCTTCACTGTAAAGAGCTATTTTTGGTTATTCATTCTGAATCAGATTTTCAATAATACACAATTTTCCAGATAAAGACGGGACATAGTTCTGTAATAAAGATGTGTGAGAAAACTAATATCCCATAGAGTAACATAGCTCTAGACTCTCTCTGAGATTGACTTGACTGAAACAACGAAACAAACATTAACTAATTAGGTTTGTAAAAACAACAGATACTAATTTGAAAAATATAGCCTTTAATAGAGATACTTAATTATCAATATTTTTAATTTTTGTTTTCCAAATCTGTCAAGTGGAGTATTGTTCATATTTTACTGAAAATTCACCGGCCTCAAAAGAGTTCTAAATTTTGTTGTCCATGAGCTCATGGAAAATAATTAATCTTGGTTCCAATTCTAAATTTAGAACCTCCGGGAGCCGTCTCATCTCATTCAATTGATAACATATTTTGAGTCCCCAAGAATATGTAAATGATTTATGTTTTTTTTTGTAATCATTAATAAAGTCCATGTAACCATCAATTCAACCTTGGTATTTGTTCCAAAGCCAATTCCATTTTATATTAAATGGACCTATTTTCTGTTAACTTAATCATCCCTACACCTCACACATTTGCCCATCAAATCAAAGAATCATATCAGCATATCTTGAGATATTTGTGGGAATTATACCATTTTATGTGATATTAATGTCAGAAGGGGAAGAAATTTCCGAAATTGTGAAATAATTTTGGAAATTAGAACCAGAATATATATCTTATCATTTTTGAATATTATCTTGTTTTTCAATAGCCAAATATTCCAAGCAACAAATAAAGGCAAAGTACTATGATCCCAAGGAAAATGATTTCTTTAAAATAAGACTTTTTCATATTTTCCTTAATGCCTATAAACTGAAGAACAAAAGACCAAATATCCTCTGTAAAATTACCATTGTTCAAAAGATGTCCAGTAGTTCTTGTTGATGTTTGCATAAAACACATCCATTGAGTTCCCTAAAAGCCTCTTTTTTGGAGATTTTCCCAATCACAATTTTATTGTGAACTACCAACCATATGAAGCATCTTAACTTGGTAGGAATATGTTATTTTCAATTATACCTATACCACCATCTATCAATTAATTCCATCTCTAAATTAACAATCTCATCATAAACTGAACTGGGTTTAATGTTTCCACAAACTACAAACCAGAAAATCCCTGTAATAATTTAATCTTATTTAATCTTACTCCGTTAAAATAACTCTTTTATGTAGACTTGATCTCTCGAGGTTTTGAACGATCAGGATGGCTAGGGCAAACACTTTCTTCAGTACCGCCGACACAGCGCTTATCACCGAGGGGGCAGAGAACGCAGGGATTCCCTGCTCGATACCACGCTTCAGATCAACCGAATCGTCTTCATCGCCATGGATCTGGCTTCCCTCTACGGCGATTCGATCCTTGGCGGCAGCACAATCATCCTCCAGGTCACGGACGAGCTCTTTCACCTGCAACAAGGGTTCTCACGCAGTGCGTCGTTCGCTGTTCACTCAACAGTACACGGCATGAACGCTGCAGACCACCACTGCTCAGATCTGCTAAACAAAACACATAATCAATCCGGTTTTGAGTTTTTAATGGAGCATAAAGGCAAGGAAGCAGCATTCTGGCCGGTAGTGACCGCGGGTGCACCAGATCTATTACGGCTGCATCTAGAACCACTACGGCAGCATATGGAAAAAGAAAGAAAGCCCAATTAAGCGGAGGGTAGGCATACAAACCCTAGAACCACCATCGATCCGCCAGATCCGGAGAACAAACAGATAAATCAGGGCTTGGTCAAGGCTGATCTGTCAGATTTGAAACAAATATTTATCAGATCGGTAGAAGGCAAACACTACTGCATACAAATCAAGGAAGGGGTGGATGTTATGGAATTAAAAAAGCAGATCCAGATAAAACTGGGCACTCCGACAACATACCAAAATCTTTTATTTTCAGGACTCTGCATGTAGGACCAACACACTCTCCAGCATTATGGAATAGTTAAAAATTCAACCATCATCCTCAATCTGAGACTTTGAGGCGGATGCAAGGGAACTAGCTCAAAGAATACAGGCTCTTTCCGCGATGCAGTCAAAGGGAAGGAACCACTACAACCAGCACACACACCAGAGATTCCAGGGCCCTACATTGTGGAACAGAGGCCAGAATCACCTATGCTGACTGTAACAATGCCGGAGGTAACAGATCTATACACAGACTTAATTCACAATGTTGTTATATGCAGATTTAATGGTTATTGGCCCAAAGCTGATGCTCTACATCAATGGGTTTTTACTTCATGGTCATCCAAATGTGAAATATATCTATGCCCTAAGGGATTCTTCATAGTCAGATTTAGCACAGAACTAGAAAGGGACAATATCATCAATCAGGGGCCTTGGTTTTGGGGTAATGCTGGTCTCTTTATCACCCCCTGGTTCTCAGACTTCGTTGCCAATACCATGGTAGTTTCGACGATCCCAGTTTGGATAAGGCTACATAACCTCCCACTACATTTCTGGCATCAAAAAGCATTAACAGCGATTGGGAATTCCTTAGGGAAACATCTCAAGATAGATGAGGACAGAGCAATCCGGGGCATCTTCACATATGCCAGAATATGTGTAGAGGTGGATCTAAGTCAAGGACTCCCAGATCACGTCACATTGAATTTTAATAACTCACTGTGGTCGCAACAACTTGATTATGAGAACACGACATTCAGATGTCGCAGCTGCTTGCAGACAGGGGTGTGTCAATGCTTGGTGTGGAAACCATTGAGAAACGTGAAAAATGGCGGTATCGTATCTCGCACAGGTGACTTGCCCAAAAGTTAAAACCACCAAATTTTAAAACTGCCTGACAGTATCGGGTTTTGAAAATATGGTGTTTTGAGTGGACGCTTTTGAGACTTTGATACCTAATAATTTAATGAGTTGTTTTGCGTAAGATTTTTTAAAGTATTTTTGTGGGTTTTTTTTTAATTTTTTAAAATTTATTAATAATTTATTGAAATTACAAGTTAAGTTTTTTAAAGTATTTTTGGTGGTTTTTTTTTTTATTTTTCTAAAATTTATTAATAATTTATTGAAATTACAAGTTTGATGGGTAATAGAAGTGCCTTGAAAAAATTTCAGGGTGTTGAATCCATATAAAGTCAAAAAAACCAATTTAAATAACATAAATCAAAATTTGAAATCACAAATTTGATGCGTAACAGAAGTACCCTAAAAAATTTCCAGGGCAGTGAATCCATATAGAGTCAAAAAACCAGTTTAAATAACATAAATCAAAATTTCACTTCAAATTATTTTGCAAAAAAATCCAAAAAACCACACTGAAAATAACACTAAAAACAACTTCATAATTTAACCCTGAATGACAATAGATGGGTGGAACCATGCTCTCATTTGGAAGTATTTGGTGCATTAACGGGAGCGCTATTTGCGGCCTGATATGCCCTCATCGCTGTGGATCTCGCCAAGATGTTATCCACCGTCGATTATTTGGGGGCGTTCAAGTTACGCCACATGACAACGATCAACGCAACGTAACTTGGGTGAGGTGTTAAGTGGGCCAGGTTGAACGCGAGAACGAACATGTGGCGGGCGTATTACATGTAATCATTGAGCACTGGATAGTGCATTGTTTTGGCGATTACTGGCAACGATGGCAGTATTAAGTTGATGGCGTTAAACACTTTACACATTTTATTGGGGGCGGACGTTTACAATGCACGATGCATGAGCCAATTCATGTATTCATTATTTATAATAATTTGATCAGCAGGCATTGTATTAAGGTATGGAGTCTTGTGCGGAGGTTGCCAATTTCTCACAAGTAGACTACCGCATCAAGGGCTTTAAGTTCGAAGGGAGCTAGAAGTGCTGTCGTTGGAATTGATCTTGGCACCAAAAACTCGTGTGTAGCATTCATGGAAAGGAATAATCGAAAGGTGATTGAAAATTTAGGAATAATCGAAAGGTGATTGGAAAATTTAAAGGCTATTGTACAATAACATCAGTGGTGGCCTTCAATCAGAAAGGAGAGCTACTTGTGGGCACCCCGCGAAGCGTCAGACAGTGACAAACCAAACTAACCGACTGTTCGCAATGATCCACAAACACAGAAGCAGATGAAAATGGTTCCATTTAAAATTGTTAGAGCTCCAAATGGTGATGCTTGGATCGAAGCAAATGGACAACAATATTCATCTGGTTAAATTAGTGCATTTGTTTTCGTTGGAAAATTAAACCCAACAACCATATTAAACATTCTGACATCAACCATACTTGTCGATCGCAGGTTGTTGTTTTGTTTGCAAGTTGAAGGACTGACGTTTTGAGCCGAAGTAAGAACGGACCATTCCGCAACACATTAAATGGTTAAAGCACTTAATGAAGGATTGGTAAATATGTAAGGTCAAACATTCGACCTCTGTAAGTTTAGAAAATCGTCTATTTTGTATAATGGCCGTATAATCACCCATATCGTGTCTTAAATATTTGCTCTATCATGTATTAATGAGTCAAAGTTATATGTTTTTGATAAATATAAATGTAAAATTCATTTGCATGGTTGAGCAAGAGAGAAGACAAGTCTCAAAAGTGAAAAGAAAATCATGGAACAAATTTTGGTGGGAGCGTGGAAACATCAGTTACCTTGTTTTACTGTGTTACTCCAAAACCCCTACTGAGATTTGACTTCCACAACTAATTTGTTAAGAAAGACTCCTCTCCTCTACCCTGTGAAATTTCCTAACAATCTTGGGAAAATAAAAAGAAACTACAGAATCTTATCTTGAGAGGAATGTTGCCAATGTTGTTATACCTTTTCCCAACGTATTTCAATGATGCACAAAGGCAGGTAACAAAAGACGTCTGGAAGAATTGCTGACATGGAACTGAAGGGAATAATCAATGAACATATTTTTACAGCTCTGTCATACGGGATGAACAATAAGGAAGATTTGGTGGCTATTTTTGATCTCGGGAAAAGAACATTTGACATTTCCATCTTTGAAATATCAAATGGGGTGTTTGAGGTAAAGCCTATAAATGGTGATACTTTCCTGGGTGCTGGGGAATTTGATAATGCGTTATTGCAGTATTTAGTCAACGAGTCCCAAAAATAAAAATAAAAACCAGAAGCCATCGATTTATCAAAAGATATGCTTGTTGTATAGAGGTTGCGAGAAGCAACTAAGAAAGCTAAGATAGAACTTCCATCAACCCCCTCGACAAATACTAATCTGTCTAAGATAGAACTTCCATCAACCCCCTCGACAAATACTAATCTGTCTTTTATCGCAACAGATGTCAATGGTGCAAAACATTTAAATATTTAGTTGACTCGATCGAAATTTGAAATGCTTGTGAATAATTTGATCGAAAGAACGACGCAACTTGTAAGGATTGATGAAGGATGCTTGTGGGACTCCTTCGGAGTTAATGAAATAATATAGTTAGGTGAGGTTGTAATGGTTGTTTGACAATATTTGGTATCTGATGGAGAAGTTTATTTTATAGTTAAGTGTAATAATGTCTCTCTGTTTGTTTGTTATTAAAGTTGAAATTTGGTTTATTTCACTAAAAATAATTATACAAAACATTTAAATAATATTAACTCGTAAAAATATTTGCTGCCAACAAATTAATCCCTCTCAAGTCAAGTCATATCATATTAGAACCATATTTAAAATAAATCTATCTATCCTGTGAATAAAGAATAAAGAACACTGAAAACTTACAATAAAAAACACATCGTTATGTGAAAGTATTCCAATCAGTGGCATCTAAAAGTATGTGAAAGTATTCCAATCAGTGACATCTAAAAGCATACATGACATAAAAAACACATCATTATGTGAAAGTATTCCAATCAGTGGCATCTAAAAGTATGTGAAAGTATTCCAATCAGTGACATCTAAAAGCATACATGACGGGTTGCTATACGTAACATTTGTAAGCTTCCTGGTGGGTTGCTCTCGGTTGACGCAACGGACGGATTGTACAGTTGTACAGATACGTAATCATATTGTAATATAATGCTTCTGCTAGGGGGATTTTTTTTTTTTAAGGATAAGCGACACTGCAGTGACCGGGTTGATACAGTGTTTGGGTAGATCCAAAATCCGTGACTGAGAATAGAGTGCGACCGTTGTGACCTTCATCAAACCCAAGATCGTTGAAGCGAACAGGTCCTGACGCAATTATGCAGATCCGAAATAAGTGCGAGTTCTGTAAGGCAGTGCGATGACTTTAATTGGTACCCGACCCTAGCACAGTTAAAAAAGGGGGTCTAAGTCAACAAGAACGTCTGAATTGGTGTGATATTTCATTTGTTTACCCATAAAACAGATTTCTGACTGTTCTCTGTTTGGAATGACGTCTATTGCACTGGATATCGAAATAGTGGGTCACATTGTTGAATTTTCAACAAATGTGGCACTGTTCTCTTGTTAACAATCGTGAACATTTACTAATTTTTGAGCTGGAATTTAATTGCCATTGTAATGTTACTAATATATTTTACTGAATAGTTGAAAGTGAACCATAGCGATATTGATACGTTATTGATGATTAATTTGCAAACTGGTGTGGTTGACGTAATAATTATCCATAAAGTAATGGTTAATCTTTGAGCAGTAAAGACAATTTTACTGAGAAAGCCCTAGTCAATCTAGGGAAAAAATCAACCAGGATCCTTAGACGAGCTCAATCAAGATCTCACAAGATAGGCCAAGGTAAACTGTTGATTGTATATCAATTAATAATGAAGTGTTCTGTTGAGGAGAGAATATTGCAGTGTTCAGGAACAAAGATGGATTTGGAGAATTTGGTGATTGTATATTAATTGATAATAAAGTGTTCTGTTGAGGAGAGAATATTGCAGTGTTCAGGAACAAAGATGGATTTGGAGAATTTGGTGATGAATATTTGTAAAAATGAATGTTTTAAAGAATTATCTGGATCACAATGAACCTTTGTGCTTGTGGATACAAGCACAATACCACCAAGTTCATTTCCAGAATTTTCAAGTGAAATTATTGTGAGGGATTATGTTCTTGTGCAGTTATTAGTAATGGCAGAGCATGCAGAAATGTTGTTTATGTTGCGTGTAGAGTTCCATGGTTCAAGTGGATACAAGCACAATACCACCAGGTTCATTTCCAGAATTTTCAAGTGAAATTATTGTGAGGGATTATTCTTGTGCAATTATTAGTAATGGCAGAGCATGTAGAAATGTTGTTTATGTTGTAAGTAGAGTTCCATGGTTCAATATTTTTGGAAATACAAAACCCCAACCAGTTTTCATTATTTTACTCTTTTAACCCCAACGAGGTTTCATATGTCTATGAAGTATATGATATTTTAATAGCTCACTGCGAGTGTTTGTACTACCTATTTCTTCTACCCTAGGAAAAAGGTCTAGCAAATATAAATCTGATAATGGATCAACGAAGTAGGTGGCGGGCCCTTTTAGGAGTGAAGAGTCTTTGGGAATAGACACTCATTTACAATAGACACGCTCCAAGGTTCCATTTCCAAAAATGGGAAATAATGCACTAGTAGGTGCATTGGCTAGAATGTTTGTAAGTGTTGCTACATCATTTATTCATACTCCTAGTGAGTGTGTTAGACAACTTGGTTTACAATATTGCAACCGGTATGTCTATTGGAAGTGGAGTTTCCATTTCCAGAAATAGATCTCCAACAGCAAGAACGTAACGTGAAGACAACATATACCACCTGAGTAGACTGGACTGGACCAGAAACGAATATAATTCAATGCCAAGTTCCACAAATTGTTAAGTGGTAAGCAATATAATAGGAAGGAATGTTTTTAGCTACTTGACATCACATGTGTTAGATGAAGACTTCCATTACATGATCAAATAGGCGAGAGTAACGTAACGTGAAGACAACACATACCACCTGAGTAGACTGGACTGGACCAGAAACGAATATAATTCAATGCCAAGTTCCACAAATTGTTGAGTGGTAAGCAATATAATAGGAAGGAATGTTTTTAGCTACTTGACATCACATGTGTTAGATGAAGACTTCCATTACATGATCAAATAGGCGAGAGTTGGCACAGGTATCAATTTTTGTTAGAAGTAGATTGTTGAGAGGCTGGCCTGTTGGAAACTGTCAAACGCTGGAAGGCTGTAAAGTTGCCATGCTTGAACCTGGTAATCATAGAGGTGCCAAAATTGTGGACTCCAATCAATTTAGCTCATCAAATTTTCCTGGTTGGATAACCATTCAAATAAAATATATTATTGGATTTGCTGGCAGTTTTTCTCAGATGCACGTATATAGGAGCAAAATGCTACTTTTCATAGTATATATTTTTGTTCATCTAGCCATAAGCGAATAATGTTGGAATTGAACTAACCTTATCTAGATGTACACGGTGAGTGTCATAAAAAGATGTCTATGGATGGTGCTCAATAAGTAATAAGTTTCAAATGGATACATACGATGTATGGCAAGTACGGTCTCATAGCATTCTACTATTGCTCAACAAAATATGTACCTGGCCACCAACTGTGTTTCCTGAAGTTAGGATGAACGTAGCAATGATTTTGAAGAGGCTGCATATGAATTTGATCTGGTTGAATGCATATGAATAGGCTCATTGCATATCAGATACTCTACTATTGCTAAACAAAATCTGTACCTGGCCACCAACTGTGTTTCCTGAAGTTAGGATGAACGTAGCAATGATTTTGAAGAGGTTGCGTATGAATTTGATCTGGTTGATTGCATATGAATAGGCTCATTGCATATCAGATAGTTATGGTTAAATGCAATTTTGACATTGATGGACAACCTTCTGTGTTTGAAAGACATGAATGTCAACAAGGGTGTTCTGGATTGAGTGTTGTTTAGGGGTTGTTAGTTTTACAATTCAGGATGCACATCAGTCTCTCAATGCGCAGCAATCTCGGTCAACAATTATTTTGACCAGTCTACCTGAATGGTGGCCACAACTGCATACAGAACTTCCTAACTTGTTTCATCTACCTGGGTACCAAGTGGTATTACATCTTACAGTTCATTGAAAGGATCAGACACACACACAAACTTGTACCATGAACAGTGATTCGTCAATCTACAGGTTACACACAATGAATGTTCATGGAAGGGGCTATGACTTGGTTGGAAGCCTGTTGAATCTTTTGAAGAGGTGGATAATAGCACCACTAACAACATAAATTATGAGCATAAGACATGACATATATAAACAACAACAAAATAAAAATTATTCCTACTTAATAGCTGCATTTATATACTCTCGCTCTCTCCAAGACAACGTGGCAATCATCATGTACCCACAGGCCTATAATCAGAAAAGGATGCAGATATGCCAAGGAATGGTAGCAGCAATATAGGATGCAGGTGGTTAGTAAGGAAGAAGTAATGGGAAAAGTCGTGAGGCAGGACATCCATGCTGTTAGAATTCTGTGATACGCTAGGGCATGACCAGGAAAACCTCTTAAAACCTTATGTTCCTGATTGTTATGAAATGTTATAATGTGATGTATGCAGTAGTAGGCATATTGAAAAATATTTGATGTGTATGCATATAGTTCAAGTGTAATTGGAGCAGGTGTGTGATGTTGCGTGCAGACTGATAATGATATGTCGTGGTATAGGTGACGCCTTTGACACAAGGACTAATCATGGTTATTATTTTACTGATGGTGAACAGGTTACACAGGATAGTGACAGGTGTTATCACAGAATGATAACAGTTATAATATTGGTGGTACTGGAAGTGCATGCTTGTCAGCATGGGGCGTGGACTTCTGCAGAATGATAACAGGTATAATGTTGGTGGCACTGGAAGTGCATGTTTGTCAGCATGGGGCATGGAATTCACATCCTGTTAGTGTGTGGTTGGCACTGGATGTGTGGAGCATGTGTGTGATGTTGCGTGCAGACTGATAATGATATGTCGTGGTATAGGTGACGCCTTTGACACAAGGACTAATCATGGTTATTATTTTACTGATGGTGAACAGGTTACACAGGATTGTGACAGGTGTTATCACAGAATGATAACAGGTATAATATTGGTGGTACTGGAAGTGCATGCTTGTCAGCATGGGGCGTGGACTTCTGCAGAATGATAACAGGTATAATGTTGGTGGCACTGGAAGTGCATGTTTGTCAGCATGGGGCATGGAATTCACATCCTGTTAGTGTGTGGTTGGCACTGGATGTGTGAAGGATGCTCAAGGATGAAACCAAGTACGAGGAAATGGACTTGTAGCTATGAAATGGGAGCTCAAGTCATTTTGCATCAACCATATCAGATTGTGTATATATATCATGCACCGAGGATAATGCATAATATAGAAAGGGAGGAATTAATACCCCGTCGTTCATAATGTAATTAAATATTATTATTTAAGTTGGTGAGCCGAACTGATATTATGAGGTCAAGAGTGCCTATGTAACGAAATTAAATATATTGTGGAGCTAGCATGCTTAGAGTGCCTATGTAACGAAATTAAATATAGTGTGAAGCTAGTCGTTCATAATGTAATTAAATATTATTATTTAAGTTGGTGAGCCCAACTGATATTATGAGGTCAGAGTGCCTATGTAACGAAATTAAATATAGTGTGGAGCTAGCATGCTTAGGTACTTATAAGTTTGTAAAGGTGATAGTATGAGGTCAGAGTGCCTATGTAACGAAATTAAATATAGTGTGGAGCTAGCATGCTTAGGTACTTATACAGTACTTATAATCTTGTAAAGGTGATAGTGTGGAGCTAGCATGCTTAGGTACTTATAAGCTTGTAAAGGTTTTGGGGGCATTAGAGCCTGAAATGTAACTAATGTAATTAAATATTATAAAAATAATAAAATAAGCTCAGTTGCGGAGCCCACTCCACGGAAAGAGGAAAGAGTATGGGGCAAAACTCTAAAGAAAAAGACAACAATTATGTTCTTTCGGTGAAAAGTGTGCCTGGCCAGTGGGCCCACATAGCCCCAGTGAGTGCCATGCCACTTCGCAAGTTAGGGCCATGTAATTATAAAAGGACTATTATTCATTCAGCCAAGGATGGTTGGAGGGTGATTAGTCAACGAGTCTTGGGTGGACTCTAAGACTGACTAAAGTTAGGGCCATGTAATCATAAAAGGACTATTATTCATTCAGCCAAGGATGGTTGGAGGGTGATTAGTCAACGAGTCTTGGGGTGGACTCTAAGACTGACTAATGACCATTGAATCTTAGGATTGGACTCTGGACTGGCTAAGGCACGGTTATTAAGTTTACCTTGTCATATGGATGCATCTTGTTAATGATGTGAGCCCACGGTTATCAAGTTTACCTTGTCATATGGATGCATCTTGTTAATGATGTGAGCCCAAATGATGGCTCCGAAAGCTTAGTGCTCCAAGGGTTTGTTGACAATGTTGACAATGTTTATGGCTTGGCGGCCATGGAATTTTGGTGGGGAATCAATGTTGGTTTATGGCCTGGAGCCCTGAAGCAACACGACTGTTGTGTTGGCACCTTGGCAATTTGCCTATGGAGTTCTAGTGGGGAAATCAATGTCGGTTTATGGCCTGAAACCCTGAAGCAACATGACTGTTGGGTTGGCACCTTGGCAATTTGCCTAGAGGGTGCTTGGAGACCTGGAGCAGCGTGACTGTTGGGTTGGCAACTTGACCATGGATGTGTGTAAATTTCAGTTATTATTGCCTTTGGAGTTGTCGTCCCAGCTCGGAGTGATCCGGTAGTTGAGTTTACGAACCACCAGGTCTATGGCTGGGTGGAACATGGAGAGCCAGGAGTCAGTCGATTCATTAATCAGTCGATTCATTAATATCGATAAGTACCATGTTCTATGTTATCCTTTTGTCCAATTTTATGTAAACTTATAGTTCTGGTTATAATCCCTGATTTGAGTATTTGTTACAGTGGCCGAGTATCGCGTGTTGTGTTTAATTACTATTTTCACTGTTAAACCCTAGTTCCTAGGTTCATACTTTTTGGTTGTTAATGCTGTTTCCGCTGCTTATTATCCCTGTACATTTTATCTGTGAATGGCCATAAACCCTAGCTTCTGGGTTATGTGATTAGTTGTTATGATAAATAAGCTTCAGCAAAATTGCTGATGAAAGTTGGAGAAATTTTGGGTTGAGGTGATGTAGTATTGCGAGGTTGGAGACGGCGAACATTACAACCAAATTGGAACTAGCTGTCTATCAAAATAAACCCTTTTGTAAGTTTATCACTTATTGGCAACAACTTGTTTAACAAGCTCAATAAAGGCGTCACATGGATGAACAGGGGCCTTGCGAAGTAGAATCCTTTGGAAAGTTTCTTGAAAATAATGTCTGATTTCCATCTCAGGCTCTCTATACAGTTGCCACTAGAATCTCGAAAGGACAAATTTCACTCACAATTCTATGTTTTCAACCAAATTGGAACTAGCTGTCTATCAAAATAAACCCTTTTGTAAGTTTATCACTTATTGGCAACAACCTGTTTTACAAGCTCAATAAAGGCGTCACATGAACGAACAGGGGCCTTTCGAAGTAGAATCCTTTGAAAAATTTCTTGAAAATAATGTCTGATTTCCATCTCAGCCTCTCTATACAGTTGCCACGAGAATCTCGAAAGGACAAATTTCACTCACAATTCTATGTTTTCTTTGGGTGCTAGAATCCACTCAGAATTCTATGTTCTCTTTAGGTGCTGGGAAGGTTCTCTTTAGGTGCTGGGAAGGACAAATTTCACTCACAATTCTATGTTCTCTTTAGGTGCTAAAATCCACTCACAATTCTATGTTTTCTTTAGGTGCTAAAATCCACTCACAATTCTATGTTCTCTTTAGGTGCTAGGAGAAATTTTTTTTAAGGCACAGGCCCTTAAGCGATCTGGAGGATGAGCACCCTAATCATAACACCCCTTACCTCACTGCATTTTGGAGGTGGTTCCGAACTCCATTTTCAATTCCTTTTTTCGTCCTAGCGATCATCTTTTCCCATTCCATGAAAGGCAATAGATACAGATAATAAATAAGCACATGAACAAAAACATTGCAAAGCTAAAAAGATAGTTATTAAATCTTTAGCATCGAGCAAATGTTAATTGTGAGTCCGAAAGAAACATTCCTATGGCCATTTCTGTACATTGAATGTACAGAAGAACTAGTACAGTTAAACATTAATGAGAAAAGAGAAACTTCCTAATAGTCGAAAATAGTGGAATTGGAAATCAAAATTTTTTATTTTCCAAATTACCCAAAATATCGATAATAAGTTTCTCTATGCACACAACAATCCTGCCACACACATCACAAATCAGCAAGTAATAAAGATGAAATAGAACCAAATTATATCATTCTGCTCTTTCCCCTCAGCAAGAAAGAAGTGGGAAGGATCTTAACTCCTTCTAAGAGAAGTCCACCTTTCCAATTCCCACCTTCCCATTCTCTCATGCAGAACTCTATATTTCCTGGATTATCTCCCTTCTCTTCCACAACAAATCTGCCTGCATCAAACTCCATCCACCCTTCCTCTACATGTCTATAGGGGGCCATCTGGTACCCTTCAGTTTCAACAGGTTTATCCATGTCACTCAAATATCGAGCATATATCTGGTGATCACCACAAGGAGTTGTCAGTGAGAATTTGACTGGTTTACGATTCCATCCATATGCTCGAGGCAAGAGGGGAATAATAACTCTACGACCAGAGTTCCGAATAATGCCAGACTCATGGACTTTGACCCTGAATGAAACGCTGTATGCCGCACCAGGAGACAAAAGCTTGCAGTCAAATTGACCTTTCACTTCAAGCCAACATACTGCAATTAGTTCTGCTATCTCCTCGAAACTGTAGTCAAAAGTCAAAACTGTGTTATTAGCTTTTCTTTACATACCGTCTTGTAGTTAGTATTAACAAAATAAACTGAAAGAATAGAGCGTTGGATTACCTGGATTCATCTTGAGAAATCCAATGCCAATACCGATCATCATCTCCCCAAGTTATATTCAAATTTCTTGCAGATAACATAAAGCACAACTTGCCTGTGGCTCGCTCTATCCAGAACTTCTGAAATCGAGAAAAATTATGTCATTAGTGCCAAATATAAGAATTCAGTTAATCAAGAAGAATTCATGTCATTAGTTCCAAATATAAACGTTCAGTTGAGATAAGAAAACTAGAATATTCTAAGTGGCAACTAAAGTAGCACAAAATAAAAGAAGCAAGGCAAATAATGAACACTGGGTAATTGAGGCTACCATTTGCCTAATCAAATAGGCAAATCAAGATATTGGCCCCATGTAATATTGTCAGACAATACAAACTAAATTTATAACCAGAATTAGAACTCTGAAGTCAGTGGGATGTTAAGATCTAGTTAAGATCATTATAAAAAAGTTATAAGGTTAACTGAGATAGATTTACTTTGAAATTCTACGTGTTATAGATGGATGAGACACACCATCTCCCTCAGCTAGGATCTGGAGTACAGGTCATTTCTATAGATGCAATTATAGATTTCAATTTGATTTTAAATGTTTTGGATGGAGGAACTGACACATCTTCCGATGTTTTGCAGGAACCCCACCCAGCTTTAGATACCAGAACCTTTGCTCCGATTGTGAGCTTTATAGGAGCGTGCTCTAAAACGAAACCACACTCTGGCCTTAATTTTCACTTCTTGGAAATTTGGAACTGCCATGCTCCAATACATGCTCCCACATGCTCCCTAGACTCTCCCCTCGGGGGATGCTCTCTATGGACTTCAAGATGCTCCTTAATGAAAATATTTAAATTTTTAACTATGGGTAAGTAAAGGATAAAAAGGTAATACTTGTATCTTTTTTATTTAAATTTTTAATATTAGTATTAATTGTTTTAAATTTTTATGGGTAAGTAAAGGATAACAAGGTAATACTTTTATCTTTTTATTTAAATTTTTAATATTAGTATTAATTGTTTTTCATAGTCTTTGATATGAATAAAATAGAATTTTATATCTAATTCAAAAGTCCATCGATTAACTCCCGATCGGGATGAGAGAGGGTGTCAAAGGCGACAGGCCTTGAGGTGACATGGTTAGTACCAGGGCATTTATTACAACTGCCCCCCACATTCTTAAGGCAGGGGGTGTGGAGTCCTTAGCCATGAATGCGTGGGATGTGGGTTGGCAAGGTGGCAAAGGGAGGAATAAGGAAGACGGGAATGGTATTCGACGTGTTGGGCAAGTGAATTTCGCAAAGGAAAAGGAAGACAGTTCAGAGCGGAAAAAAGGCAGAGGAACTTCGTCTGCGGGCTAGCGACTATTCTTTGGTATGTAGTCCGGCCTCGCTCCTGTTTAATTTCTATGCTCTGGTCGGGTTCATGCGGCAATTACACACGCTGGTGGGGGTTTTGCTGGGGGGGGGAGGGAGAGGCAAGTGGTCGTCCCAATGGGGTTTAGCACAGTCAGGGAGAAACCAAGGGAGGAAAGGGAGGGCCATGGCCCGACTCTGCGTGTCATTCATATTGCTTTTAAGCCAAAGTTTTGGCGACGATAAGGATAATATGGGGCCGAGCCGAGATATAGGACCCTACCTGTTGGCTCAGACTGGGGCCCGGGGGTATGGGGGATAGCGAGCAAGTCATGTCTGGGGGGCGAGTGATGCGGAGAGAGGCAAGAAAAAGCCGCAGGCAAGGGGGACGGGACATTAACAATGCTAACAATTCGCTGAGAAAACCCTGGCATTTTCATATGCATGGTAGCAAGAGCGTAGCTAGGGACCCCGAGTGGCATAAGTGGCAGAGGGGCAAGCACAACCTTGGCAGGAAACTGTTGGCTGAGGGAGGGGCATGCAAGTATGGTAGCAATTGCAAAATTCGGTTCCAGACGGGCCTAAAGGCTTGTCTCCAACTATAGGGGGTGACCAACAACTGCACCATAGCAAGTGGAGAGGCACGGTGAAGAGATTGGGGAACCGCGCTTGGAACCCAATTCCCCTAGCCACTTGTGGGCACAAGGATACCTTAACCCGCCGCAGGCCAGGCAAGGCAGAGAAGCAAGGCATGACTAGTTGCGACGGGCTGATACAAATGGAATGATGAATCTAACGGTGTTTGAATGTGTACAGGGCATCAAGGAACAGGGCATGGCTCTAGCGAAATGAGGACGTGGTCGTGGAAGTATGGGTCTGGCCCCTGGGCAGCCATGAGACCCAGCCCGATGGAAGGCCACAAGGGCCACAAGCCTGTTGAGCACCTCATAGCAGAGGCAGCTGCGACATATAAGGATGAAACCGACGAAGGTGTCCGTAAGCGGATTGATGACTAGGAAACTAAGATAAAACAAGAAAGGGAACCAGAGGACAAAATATAAGTATGGAGGACGATGGTTCCTAACCCAGGGAATACATGAGGTAGAATTATGCAATTCAAACACTCCCTATACCTGTACTTCTTGATGAAAAGTCTGCTTGGTAAAGCGATGGAACAAATTTCTGTGGGGATGGCAGTCATACTGCAGGGCCTACCCAATTACAAAAAAGACATGGAGAAAATCCTATTCCAATTGCACAAACAAGATATCAGGATGGACCGTATCGACCATCACATCCCTTGCATAGTGGAGTTGTATGGAATGCCAGAGGCAACTGCTGAAGATCCCGCCCCTGTTGCCTCAAACTCTAAGGAGCAGAATGTCAAGAAGGATTAGTTTCTCTATGCTTAGTTTTTGTTTATGCGGATAGCATTTAAATTTTTTGTTGTTTATGTTAGATGTTATATAGTATTTGGACATGAGACTAAGACTTACCTAGCCTTGCTAGAAAGACTGAAGCAATTTTGTTTTTGGATGGCATATAATGCTGACCGATGACCAACAGACTCGGTTTCCCCTCAGGGTGAGTTGAGGCCACCTGATAAAACTGTGTGGTGTAAATTTGCCTTATATATATATAATAGAAAATAGATGGTCCTACCAAGCATTACAAAAGAAAAAGTTAACCGATTAACAAGTTTTTCAGGATTTCAGAATCGATGGGATTGCAACATTTCATTGGATATTATCATGTATGAGGGTATAGTCATGTATGAGAGTATGTGATTGACATTTAATCAAGAGCACCAAGCCCTATATATACTCTAATGTTGGTGGTGTTGATTGTCGAACTCTTTTCTCATTGTTTTAGCAAAAATATACTTTTTACTCAAACCAAAATCATTAATCAGCCATATTCAATTTTTTTACTATATTTTAATTGGATTAAACAATTTCATCAAAATTGGATAGTGTCCACTGATGTCCCTAGAGCAAGGTTACTCAGGAGCGAGAGTGATATCTTCAAAAGCTCCCAGTTTAGGATCGAATCAAAAGCGATCTTTTATATAATATATTTTTTTTTTTTAATGTGTTGCATATATGTCAACAAAAGCATGTAGAATAATGAATTAGATATAAAAAACATGGATTGAACCATATAACATCAATCATTCAGAAGTTATAATCTTCGTCAACCACATCTACAAGTTAGTGACATACAACATATCGATTCTCCTGATTCATCAATCTTAAAGTTTCAAGCTTTCAAAATTCAATATATAACATTTGTCATCATTTATCACTAAAGTTGTACTTGTAACCATTACCATTATGAAGTAACTAAACTATAACAAAGAATATCTAACATGAAATGACATGTTTCAACTTTCAACTTTCACGAAGCATCATATTCATTATTCATTACCAATGAGTTATAAATGCCAACTTCAAACTTAAATTGTCATATATTGTTTACAAAAAGTACCATAATAAATATGAAAGAGTTAAAAGTTATAAAAAGTACTAGAAACTAGAAAAGACAAGTAAATCTATTATCTATTGCTTGACCCTCTTGCCATGAGAAATTTCTAATTTCTTGTCTCGTGTTTTATTGGAAGTCTCCTCTTGTATAGTCGAATGACCTTGGTGCTCTTGATCATTGGGAGTCTCCCCCACAAAGAGGGCTTGGTGCTCTTGATTAAATACAAATTCCATACCCTAGTACCTGACAAAATTCAATGGAAACATTGCGATCCCCCACAATCCTAAATCCTAAAAAAATGACAAGTCCGCTGGATATTGAGTGAGATCTAAAATTCTACTTTCTCCCTATAAAATCCAATGAGGTCGAAACCACTCTCAAACATCTTGAGTTATTTCATGGTAATGTTAAAAATTTAAATAAAGAGATGAAAATGAAAGATAAAAGAGGATGTCACTTTTACTTAAACATTCCCATGAACTCCATATCAACACTAGGACCATATGATTGAACATTAGGCTGCCACACTAAAAAAAGTTGTAATAGCTCCCTCTATGACTCCTTAAAAGGCATAAAAGGCAGGGAGCAAAATTTTGTAAATATAACTATTTGGTCATGTTATTGTTGCAAATTGCTAGATAACCTACCTCTAATAGTGTACTTTCTATTATAATTTATATGGCTTAAAAATGTGTATGTTTGTAATTAATAGAATCAAATAATTAATCTCCTAATGATTAATGTACCATGGATACCATTTCTATCTTTATGCATCTCTTCAAATATTCCTCTGCAACTAATTCAATACTATAAAAAGAAAATGGATATATATATATATATATAACTCCACTCCTAAAGATTTTGGAAATGATCTTCCCAAAGGCTCCCGGTTTTAAAAATACTCCTACTCCATGCAACCTTGCTGTAAACTGGTGTAAATTAAAATGTAAATTAAAATATTACATTAGAGTGTAAATTAGGATATTAAATTTTATGTCCATTTTTTTTAATCTCTTTTAATACTTTCTTTCATACTTACTCTTGTTAATTTCTCTTGATACTTAATATTTATTTGTTATTCAATAGAGATAGTAGATAAAATTAGTGAAAAAAATACGGTGATAAGATGAATTTACATTGATGTTCAAAGACTTTAAAGTGCTTTTTTATTTGTAGTAAATATTTTTAATTAATCATTATATCTATTAAAGACTTTTTCGAGTAATATCTTTTGATCAGCCTTAATTTTAAAACCCCAAAGATGTTTTCAACAAAAATCTAAGCTAGAATAGTTGTAGAAAGAAAAGAACTTTGGGGGTTTGGAAAGCATTTTATGCTTTTCAAAATAGGTGTGGAGAGACAGAGTTATGGGACTGGAAAACCACTACTTTTTTGGGCTTTTAGTGATTACGGTGATTCTCTATGGCTGTGAACTATGGGCCAGCAGTACATCTAACATGCTGTGGAGACAAATTGAGAAAATTCGCAAGTGTTTGATTACAAACACATTTAAGATTAAAAGTGCAGTTCCTTATGATATCTTGTTAAGTGAAACAGGGACTGCTCCTATTGAAGCAATTGCTATGGTGCAAGTCATAAGGTATTTAAAAAAAATTGAACAAATGGAAGAGGGTAGATGGCCTAAGGTTGTCTTTAATGATAGATTATGCAAGAGCAAAAAAACTTGGATGCAACAAAATAACAAATGGTTTAGTAAATGGGGTATTTGCTTATCCGCATGTCCCATAAACAACAAAGAGATAAAAGCTTTTGTTATGGAAAAGTTCCACAAGCATACTTGGGATAAGGAGCTAGGAAGAAAGAAAAATTGCTATATTGAAGTGTTTAATTCTACTCATAGTCATCAACCAAAAGCATACATAGAGGCCAATATCTCCTAGAGAGCCAAAATTCTTTCTGCTCAGTTAAGGACTAATTCTCATCAACTCCGTTGTGAAACAGGGCGCTGGAAAAGGCCAAAGGAAGTGTGAGAAGAAAGGGTATGCATTTTTTGTTCTTCTGGAAAGGTGGAAACAAAAAAACATTTCATTTTAGAATATGAGGCCTTCAAAGACAATAAGGAAAGTTATGGAGATATATTGGCAACTAGCTCTTGGGATAATCTATTTAACAAGGGGTTTGTCGAGAAGTTGAGAGCATTTATTTTGAAGCTTTACAGAAAAGGGTCGAATACATCAAACAGATGAAGAAGCAATCTGCCCCATAGACTATCTTTAGCCTCGTGGACATTAAAATAATTTCTTCTTTCTTCTTCTTCTACTCCTAAAAGGAGATTTTGGAAATGATCCCCCAAGGCTCCCGGTTTAAAAATACTCCTACTCCATGCAATCTTGTTGTATACTGGTGTAAATTAAAATATCGCAGTAGAGGGTAAATTAAAATATCGCAGTAGAGGGTAAATTAAAATATTAAATTTTATGTCCATTTTTTCTCTCTTTTTAATCTTTCTTAATACTTACTCTTGTTAATTTCTCTTTCTCTTGATATTTAATATTTGTTATTCAATAGAGATAGCAGATAAAATTAATGAAAAAATACGGTGATATGCTGAATTTACATGGATGTTCAAAGATTTTGAAGTGCTTTTTTTATTCGTACTAGATATTTTTTAATTAATCAATATATCTATTTAAAGAAATTTTAAGTAATATCTTTTCATATGCCCTAATTTTAAAACCCCAAAGATGTCAGAAATTGTTGCTTATTTATGCACTTAGAGAATGCTTTTTCTTCGTACTCAATATTTTTTAATTAATCAATATATCTATTTAAAGAAATTTTGAGTAATATCTTTTCATTTCCTTAATTTTAAAACCCCAAAGATGTCAGAAATTGTTGCTTATTTATGCACTTAGAGAAGACCATGTTTGTTGGCTAGACTGTGAACGGTTGAAATTTGATAGTAAAATAAAAAATAAAAATGAAATACTATTAAAATAAATCCATCGTAAACCAAGATCTATTATGTGGGAGGGATCGATAAAAATTAAACGCATTAAAATAAGATAAAAATTAAACATATTAAATAAGATTAAACATATTAAAATAAATTAATCGGAAACCAAGATCAATTAATTTCAATGAAGGATCGAGCTTCTATTAATGGTACGAGGGATCACGCTTAAATGCCAACCTTAATGATGTTTTAAAAAGAATGTATAGGTGTTGACTTTGACTAATCTTTTAGTCAATAATAGATTCGAGATTAAGGGAGGTTAAGATGGATGAGCTTATAAAATTCCCTTAATCTTAAGGAGGTTAAGGAAACTTATGATTTTTTTGGACCTACAAAACGAGCTACTGCTGCGCACACTGCGACCCAAGGTTTTCTTACTGCGCAGGAGTCAAGGCCTTCGGCCTCCTTCCATGGCCCCTCTGGAAGCTCCACTGGAGGGGATCGATCCACAATAGGCCTTCTCGGACTTGGTTAAATACTGCTCCACAACGCCCCCGTCCAGTAGTTTCAAAATTCGTCAAGAAGCTGGATGTTCTTCAAGAAGTTAACCTGCCTCCAGCTCTACCACGCATGGCTGCTCTGTCTCTGGCAGAAAAAGGACTCATTGGTCAATTCACGGGCCTCTGGTCATCTCCAAAAACTGTTCAAAGATGGTCGAAAGGAACTGGTCCAACAAAATTCAAGGGAAAATATCCATTAGATTCTGCGTGAAAGGGTACTTCACCTTTCACTTTGAATCCAAAGAAGATAAGGATTTAATATCCAGAAACAGGCCCTATTTCATGGATTCCAGGTGCTTGTATCTCAATAAATGGACCCCAGATTTTGATCCTGAGCTAGATGTTCCCAGTGCAGTTCCGGTTTGGGTCCGGCTCCCTCATCTCCCTCTCCATTGCTGGGGAGATGAATCGGTTTGTGCCATTGGGAATGCAATCGGCAAATATATTGATCGCAGCGAACCAAAAGAAAACATGCAAGCCTGTGCGCGGATCTGTGTTGAAGTGGATCTTGGCAAAGGCCTCCCTGAAGCCATCAAGCTCAAAGTGGACGACTAGAGCCATATTCAGCAGCTGGATTACGAGCAGATCCCATTCAAATGCAAGGTATGTCATGAATACAACCACTCTGCCAATAGATGTACTAAGCTTATTGATGTAGATAATGGTTCACAAGAGGAACAATGGGAAATGGTTAAAAAAAAGAAATCGGCCTCTTCGGCTAAAGCTTCTCCCTGATGCAGGCCCTTCGGCCTCTACTTCAGCTCATCTGACCCCTTCCTCCCCTGCATCTTCTAAGCCTCCTCCCCTCTCCCTTCCTCCAACCTTCCCTTCATCCAACCCCTTCTCTATTCTATCCCCCCTGAAAGCCATCTCCAGGATCCCCCTCCCCCTGAAAGGCTTCTCCAGGACATCACTGAATCTTCTTTGCCCCTGATCATCTCCTCTCAGCCCTCAAAAGGACTCATTGGTCAATTCACGAGCCTCTGGCCATCTCCAAAAATTGTTCAAAGATGGTCGAAAGGAACTGGTCCGACAAAATTCAAGGGAAAATATCCATTAGATTCTGCGGGAAAGGGTACTTCACCTTTCACTTTGAATCCAAAGAAGATAAGGATTTCATATTCAGAAACGGGCCCTATTTCATGGATTCAAGGGGCTTGTATCTCAATAAATGGACCCCAGATTTTGGTCCCGAGCTAGATGTTCCCAGTGCAGTTCCGGTTTGGGTCCGGCTCCCTCATCTCCCTCTCCATTGCTAGGGAGATGAATTAGTTTGTGCCATTGGCAATGCAGTCGGCAAATATATTGATCGTAGCGAACCAAAAGAAAACATGCAAGCCTGTGCGCGGATCTGTGTTGAAGTGGATCTTGGCAAAGGCCTCCCTGAAGCCATCAAGCTCAAAGTGGACGACTGGAGCCATATTCAGCAGCTGGATTACGAGCAAATCCCATTCAAATGCAAGGTATGTCATGAATACAGCCACTTTGCCAATAGATGTACTAAGCTTATTGATGTAGATAATGGTTCACAAGAGGAACAATGGGAAATGGTTAAAAAAAAGAAATCGGCATCTTCAGCTAAAGCTCCCCCCTGATGCAGGCCCTTCGGCCTCTACTTCAGCTCATCTGACCCCTTCCTTCCCTGCATCTTCTAAGCCTCCTCCTCTCTCCCTTCCTCCAACCTTCCCTTCATCCAACCCCTTCTCTATTCTATCCCCCCTGAAAGCCATCTCCAGGATCCCCCTCCCCCTGAAAGACTTCTCCAGGACATCACTGAATCTTCTTTGCCCCTGATCATCTCCTCTCAGCCCTCTCTTGATCCTCCCCTCAACAGAATTACCAGGAGCTCTTCCAAAGATCACAGAGGCACCAGTGAATCATTTAAGAAACCTAGTTCGAGCAGGAAATCTGCCAAGCAACATCGGGATGAGAATGCACAAAAAGACATAGCAATGGGAACTCAGACACCCATAGAAACTTACATTTTGGGGCAACATGACAAAGAAACAGCTAATAAGGACCAAGGGGGGCAAGCACCTTCTCGTACTCCGCATGTCCAATGATGAAAATCCCGTCTTGGAACAGTAGGGGACTTGGGCACCCCTCCAAGGTAGCAACCCTAAGAGATCTTATCCATTGTGAGAAACCAGGAATTATTTTGTTACAAGAAACAAAGCAAGGCTAGCAAGAAATGAGAGGAATTATCGAACAACAGAGGCAGTATAAAGGCAACATCAATGAAGCAAGGGGAGCTTCAAGAGGAATAGCAACAATCTGGAACCAAAGCATATGGAACTGCAATTCGAAAACAGTAAATCAACATTGGATAAAAAGAGTCTTGGAAAATAAAGTAGATAAGCAAATCATAATCTACAACATCTACGTGCCTAATCATTTCAAAGACAAGGAGTGTTGTTGGCATGATCTAAAAGACAGTATAGACACAGAAGAAAACTCCAACATCATTTTGGGAGGCGACTTCAATCTAATTCTCCATGCGAATGAAAAAAGAGGAGGCAGTTTTACACCTGATCCACACAAAACTCATTTGGAAAATATCATGCAAGATCATGATCTTATGGAAATTGCTCCAAAAAACCGAAGATATACATGGAATAACCACATGATACGTATATAGGTAACATTATGGAACGGTTGGACAGAATTCTCATCGATGTCTCACTTCTTTCTACTTTTTTTGTTGGATATGCCAGCATCCTAACGTGTTCAGCATTTGATCATTACCCAATAACACTCACGCTGGAAAATCATAGCTCCCTCGAGCCGATTCCTTTCAAGTATAGTTCCCTCTGGAACGACATTCCAGCAGTGGCAAAAATAGTCTACAATTCTTGGATTCAGCACGTGGAAGGGTCCCCCAGTTTCATCTGGGAAACCAAATTAAGAAAAACAAAACAGGCTATAAAAGAATGGGCTAAAACCAATTATCAAGAACCCAAGAAGGTAAATTCCAAAGAACAATAGAGGAACACGGCCTCTCCCAAGAGAACAAACAGCATGAAAGTGACCTCTATTTACACTTGAATCGAGCAAATAGAGAAGAGGAATTAAAATGTAGGCTAAAATCGAAACAACTTTGGTTGCAAGGGGGAGACAAGAACTCGGCATTTTTTCACAAGCAAATTACAGCTCGAAAGATAAGGAACAATCTAAGCTCCATCCTGGATGCCGAGGGTAATCGACAAAGCACACATGAGGCTATTCGAAGGGTTGCTACAAAATATTATCGAGATCTCCTAACTGAAACAAAAGAAGAAGAGGATTACACAAAACTGTTACAACATCTTCCTACAGGGATAAGTAAGGAAATGAATGATAGTCTAAATAAGGAGATTGAAGAGGAGGAAATCAAAAGATCAATCTGGACACTACAACCTGATAAAGCCCCAGGTCCAGATGGCTTCCCCATTTGTTTCTATCAGGCATTTTGGGGAAAAGATTTGATAAAAATGCTCAAATGGATCCAATGAAAGGGTAAAATTGGGGGATACATTAATGTTACTCATCTAGCACTTATCCCCAAAGAAAACCGCCCCTCTTCATTTGCTCGATTCCGGCCCATATCACTCTAACTCCTCCTATAAAATCCTGACCAAAGTTATTGCTACTTGCCTAAAACCTTTTCTTCCTTCTCTCATCTCTGAAAATCAAGGGGGGTTCTTAGCCAATAGACAAATAACTAATTCCATTCTCCTTGTATAAGAAGCCATTCACTCGAGTCAATCCAAAAACGAGAAAGGGTTTATTCTCAAACTTGATCTAGCCAATGCATTTGACAAAGTAAGACACTCCTTCCTCTTGGCCGTTCTGAAGAATATGGAATTTAATGCAGGCTTTCTCAATCTCATCAAAGCTTACATTTCCGAGCCCTAGATCTCCCCTCTTGTTAATGGCAGACTAGGAGAAGCTTTCCAATCCTCCTGTGGTCTAAGACAAGGTTGCCCTCTTTCACCTTATCTTTTTATTTTGATGGCTGAATCCTTTAGCAAAGCATTGGACTTCAATCAAAGGGTTGGCCTCATTACAGGAATAAAATTTGGGAATGGGGTCAAGAATATAAATCACTCACAATTTGCTGATGACACTTTATTAACTGGAGAGGCATCCACCACAATAGCCAGGCACTTCAAGTCTCTCCTAGACAAATACATGAGATACTTTGGTGGTTTGGTTAATCAACTGAAAAGCTGCGTTTACGGTTGGAATACAGCAGCACAGGTTCTCCACAATATTGCCAACACTTTTGGAGTCTCATGCAATTATGATTGGACTCATTTCTCTTATTTGGGCATGCCTGTAAGCGCAGGTCCCTTGAGGGCAGAAATCTGGGACACTATAATCGACAAGATGAAAAGAAAAGTGCAGCAGTGGGGCTCCATTTGGCTCAACCCAGTTGGTCGCCTCATTCTTCTTAAGTCAGGTATATCTTCTCTGCCTCTATTCCAATTCTCTCTTCTACAAGCTCAGCCTCCTTTCACTATAAAATGGAAGTCATCCTTCGCCAATTCCTATGGCAAGGAGGGAAAAATGATAAAAAAATTCAACTTGATTAATTGGAAGCAGGTAATTCAGTCCCAAGACCGAGGAGGTCTTGGAATCAGATCCCCCAAATTTCTCAATTTAGCTTTCGGAGGCAAAATCGTTTGGAGAATCATAACTGGCCTTCCTGCCTGGTGGAAAAGGGTGGTGGAAATTAAATATTTAAATTTTCCAAGACAACAGCTTCTTGATCAAGATATCCCCAACAAAGATTCTTCCAAAATTTGGCGCTTATGCAAAAGAGCAATTCCTCTAATTGCTCAAAATACTTCAAAAATTCCCAAGGGAGGTGCAAGCATCAATATTGGAGCTGACAAAATCATGGGTCAACAACCAATAAACAGACAAGTTGGAGTCAACCCTATTCTCTCCTTTTTTGAAAGAATAGGCATACATTATCTGGATCAAATCTCCCAATGGGATCCTTACTCCCTTCTTTGTTCTGGTTGGTCCTTCCTAGCCATACCCAATGACCTCAATGCAAACCTTTCTGCCCTTCAATCTCATTTGCATAGTATAGCTCCTGTTAAAAAGAATGATTTAGATGGGTTTCGTTGGGATCCATCTAGATCTATTTACACCATCCAAGCTGCCCACCAGTACATTTGCAGCATTAGCTATCCCATGCCAAGTTGGAACCACTGGAAGGCGGTTTGGAAATTTGAGGCCCTTCCAAAAATCAAATTTTTCCTCTGGACTCTTCTTAAGGGTAAAATCCTTACAACTGAAAATTTGCAAAAGTGTGGCATCAATGGTCCTTCTCGCTGTCCCAACTGTCTAGCTGCCAAAGAATCCATTCATCACCTCTTTATTGATTGTCCCTTTGCCAATCGACTACTAGATAAACTTGTGCCATAACAACCAAATCCCATGGAGCAATCAAAACACTATAGGAGAAATTCTTCATAAATGAAAAAAGAATTATCCCTGACAGCAAAGGAAGAATAACATAATGAAGGGAGTCTGGGATATCCTTCCCTACAATATGTTATGGAACATTTGGCTAGCTCGAAATCAAAAAGTTTTTAAGGACAAGGATTCGACTGTTAGAAGTCTTTGCAACAAGGCAAGGGGTCTCACCCTCGAAACTATCTCAATTAAGAATCAGAGAAACATAGACATCATTGAACTCAGCGTTGAAGAATGAAGTTTCATTCGATACTTGTTAGATAAAAATAACAGCAATCAGATTGGCAACACTGCTAGTAACAGACATAATAATGTTCCTCATAATTGGAAAATTAGACTAAAGGAAGAAGAGTTTGCAGTCTGGATTAAAAATTGCAACAAACACTATCTTTTCTTTGATGGGGCTTCAAAGTCGAATCCCGGAGTTGCAGGGGCAGGAGGAGTTATATTTAATGCTAATGGGGACAACATTTTGTCTTATGAGTGGGGTCTTGGCCGCATTTCCAACAACAGGGTAGAAGCCTTTGCCCTTTTCCAGGGACTCATACAACTTAAAAAGCTTGGTATAGACTCAGCCCTGATTTTTGGAGACTCGGCGGTTGTTATCAGTTCAATGGTTTAGAACAGGGAATCCTCCAACGCTCTTCTTCAGCAGATTATCAGTCAGTGCCAAATTTTAGGACAATATATGGCAGATTTGCGCTTCCATCATATTCTGCTCTATCTCAACAAAAACGTTGACAACCAAGCCAACAAAGCATGTGCCAGGCCATTGGGCTGCCTAGTCTGCAACAGTGTGGAAACTCTACAATATTTACCATGACAATGATCCTTTATGTCACCAATCAGTTCCTCAACAAATCTGAAATTCCTGACATGATGGAATGGTCAAAGATCCATCAAATCCTCCTTGTGACTAAGATCCGCATAGGGATCTGGCACCCCCTTGAAATCATCAATTACTCGCTCCTCGTCAGTCAATCGGTCGTCCTTCTTCCCACCAGTCATCCCTCCCCTGCTCCTCCGAATCGCCTCCTCGATCCCCTTTGTCCCTTCTTGGTTCTCCCCTCATGTTTTGCGACTACCCTTCCGAGCTCCTCCTCTTCTTTATATGCCCCTTCTATTTCCCCAATCCGCACCCCTCCATTTTCCTGTTCTATCTTTTTGTATCCTAGGTCCGCTTGCTCATTCTCGGGTTATTTGTGGCCCTTGTTTCTTTCAATTCAGATCTCTCACCAATTTTTGGAACCTCCGGGCACTCCTTTCATAGTGATCCTACCTTCCAGCAGCAACTCCCGTTAGTGCAGCACCTCAAGCCCGTTCCCTGGTTCATTCATTTTTTTCAGGCTCAACAACCTTCTACACCTATGGCGAGGAGCGAAGATTGCCTTCATTGTGCCAATCTTCAAGCAGAGTTAGAGCAGTTAAGAGCCCAGCAAAGGATTTTGGACACCAAGATGGATAGTCAACCGGCAATCATGGAGGCAAAGATTGATAACCAAAGCCGGCTTATTAAAGAAAAATACGAAGCTGACATAAATCTGTTCTTGCACAGACTCTTTTCATTGCATGAGCAGTTCAGACAACTCTCCAACAGATGTGCTCATGCTGAAGAATCCATAGAAATACTGAAATACATGATGGAAAAGAAAAATGCAATACCGACAAGCTCTTCAAGTATCAAGCAAGCTGGAGAAGATGATAAGTCTGAAGAATCGACAGCAAGGCATATCAGCCACATTAACATAGATTGACGATATTTTGCAAATGTTGTTTTTTAGTGTTTCAATTTGTTAGGATTTATTTCTGTTTAGTCTTTACTTCAAAGCCTAGAAAGCGGGAACAAGGAGGATTTTGTTATTGTAACTCCTACTCTCCTCGCATCTCATGGCAACTCATTATGTATCTTAGGGGAACATCTTTCTCCTCTTCTTTTGAGATATAATATAGCAACCGATGATGTTAAAAAAAAGGAAACTTATAAAACTAGTAAATTTTGCAGTCTGAAATGGCTTGTTGACCAATGCTCCACTTTATTCATTTATTGTGGCCTAATCTGTTCACAGTACAAGTAAAATTGTTGGTTGACAAATGCCTTTATTCATTTATTGCGGCCTAAACTATATATTCATCACAATACTGTAAACTTTATTCATTTGTTGTGCCTACTCTGGTATATTGATAGTACAGTATTTGATCTAGGGTTGCATCTCAAGGGCGATAATATAGTAATATAGGCTAACTTTCCAAAATAAATTTGGGGAATAATTGCATCTAGAACCCTTTTCTAAAAAGTTGGGTCAATTGTACAAAAACACGTGATGGGGCGCTTTTAGCCATCTACAGAAAACAATGGAAATTCCGGTAAGATTTTGATAAAATATAACAAACTTTTTGGAAATACTGGTTATAGCTGCCTGGCATCCAAACCAGCTGACTGGCATGCCAGACTCTAGCCTCGAGGAAGGGTCGATTGGTCGATTCCTAGATGCCCACAAGACTCTGGCCCCAAATTCCCAGATGCCAGCAGGACTCTGGCCCTGGGAGGGGTCGATTCCCTAGACCCCACAGGACTCTGGCCCCAGATTCCCAGCCCCAGGTTCCCAAAGCCCCAGGTTCCTAAGGCCAGCAAGACTTTGGCCCCGGCCCCGGGGACATTCCCTGGGAATCCACCCGTCGACCGAGGGCCAGCAGGCGAGGCCCAGTGTCGGCCTAGCTAGGGGTTGGAGGCCGGTGGGCACTCACACAGTTTGAGGCCAGCAGACGCTCACACAATTTGAACAATGGACAGGAAAGTGGGCAGCTAGGAAAGTCGTTTCCAGCATAGCGCACTCTCATATAGACGCCCGCAGGTGGTACAGACAATGCCATGCAAATTCATATAGTCATACTGATTCCATACAGCCTAGATGCCATATAGCAGTGTTCTCTGCTGTACCTTTCAAACAGCTTGTAAAAACGCAGCTGTACCTATCAAACAGTTTGTAAGAGCTTCAGTTCAGAGTGACTTTTTCAAGCAAAAGGTAAGTTCAGGGCGACTTTTTCAAGTAAAAGGCAAGTTCGGGATGATTTTTTTGAGGGGTAGTTTAAGGAGGTGACCTTCAGCAGAAATTTTTGCTGAAATGCGGGTTACCGAAGCGAATGCAGGATTACAGCCATGAAGATTCAGAATTTTGGGCGGATTACAGCCGTGAAGCTTCAGAATGGGCGGATTACAGCCATTTTGGGCGCCCAATAATACTAAATCCATTTCTACCTAAAAAAACCTGATTCAAACAGTCCCCTAATCAATATTTTTTCAAAAAAAAAGGGGCCAAAATCCAGCTAGAAATTGTCGCCCTAGACAGCCTAATCTTTATGATAACACTGCATATGGACGCCCACACAGTCGTACGGAAATGCCGTATGGATTCATATAGTCATATGTATTCCATATTGCATAGGATTCTTTGCTGTAAAAGTAGCTGTACGTTTGATTTTTTAAACCCTGCAGTGCTGATTTTTTTGTCAACATGTGGAGGTTTTCCCCCTTCGATTTTTGAAAAAACGAAAAACTTATTTGAGATTTTTTCAGCCTATTTCAACAAAATAGACTCTAAAATCTGCACCACCCTACCCTCGTTTGTTTGATTGAGATGATAAGGAGATTAGTCTCTTGAAATTCTAAAATGCATACACATTCAAGGTAGAATAAAGGTAAGGGTTATTGAGAACCCTAAATCTTGCAATTCAGACATTTCTTCTACAACCAAATCATAGAACACATTTCCACTTCTCCCATCTCTAATATCCGAAGTTGTGGTAATTGAGATTGAAAGACGTTGAACTTCTCCCATCTCTTATTTCCCAATCTGTAGTATTTGAGATTGAATGAGATTCGGACAAAGAAAGATAGGGTTACCTTGGTTCTGCCGTCGATCCAATTGGGATGACAGAGAGCGAAATACAACTCTTTCTTGGAACAGATTTCCAAAGGCGAATCCATCCGTGCAAGAAGGTGGGGATACTGAATTGGAAGCATCTTGTCCCACACGGAGTCCGAATTGCTGGCCGACCTGAATGTCTGATTGACAGCGCTGAGCCTGCAAACATCTTTGGGTGTGGTGAAACAGAGTATATGCGATATGCAGCTCTCTGGCAAATCCCCCATTATCATCGTCATCCCTTTCTCGCTCTCCTCGCTCTCCTCCATCAACTAGGTTACAATAACAAGAAACCAGAGTAGTTTCTTTGTTCGGATTCGCTCCCTCACTCTTTTCTACCCAATGTGAGGCCAACCCACTCCGCAAAGTCTGTTATAGCATTACTCTTCTTCCCAATTTATGTTTCGCTCGACTACGCAGGTACCAGAAGAAGTTTTTATAGTATTCTCTCCTTCCCGATTTATATTTTGCTTCACTACGAAGGTACCTGAAGGATTAAAATCTGGGATATGACAGGCAGTCGGTGCATTCATGAAGTAGTGAATTTGATGACAGGTGTGGCGTTAGCCATAGGATTAGACATTGTTGTCAAAAGGATACTGTGTAGGCACGATGGAAGGCGATGTTGGAAATATTTATTTGAATTGGGGTGTGGTTTCACGGATAAAACAAACGAAAAATCACTTTTTGGGAACATTGTATTTCTTTGACAGGTTACATCATAGAAAAGTGACAGCTGTACTGAGTTGAATATAGTTTCTTGTTCTTTATCTAAAATTCAGAAAGTTTGAATAAATACTATTTATTCAAGATAATGCGATAAGACCACTTTTTTGACCTTGAAAGTGCCATCACACCTTTGCTCACGTTTGAAAGCGATAAGAACCTCCTTTCCTAACGTTTGAAAGAGGTCAGGGAAAATTTTTGCTAATATCAAGACAACTTTTTCTTTACAACATTGTTAATTGCGATTTTTTTTTTGGTAATTTGTACTTTACTTTTAGTAGATAGACAAATTCACAAATATTATATATATTTTAATTATATTATTAAAATATATTTATATTATTATTTTTTAATATAAATATAAATAATTAAAAATATATTTAAATTATTATAATTTTTATATTAATATATAATTATATATCAACTAAAACATTGTTGAATCCTCTATGTCATTTTCATATTTATTACATTTTTGCAATGTGAATTCCTTAAATTATCCATTATTTACAAAATGTGAGATTGAATTTAAAAGATATTTGAAATCTGTGGGAGTTGGATTTGATTGGGAGAAAGAATGGAGTAATGGTGATATAGCTTGAGTGGGCCTAATGGTTAAGAGCATGTGTTTCCTCTTAAGAGGTCACAAGTTCAAAACCAGAGGGGGGTTAGAGTATGTATGCTTTCGTAGACTTAGCAGTCAAATCGTTGCGCAGAGGTGGGTCCCTTGTCCCACAAATAAGGGGGTCTCATACACCGGTTTAGAGTATGTATGCCTTCGTAGACTTAGCAGTCAAATTGTTGCGTGGAGGTGGGTCCCTTGTCCCACAAATAAGGAGGTCTCATACACCAATTTGGTGTCTAGCTTGGCCGTGACCTAAAAAATGGATATTATTATTATTATTATAAAAACTCGTCATTATCTACTTATGACTTTATTTTGTGGACTTATATTATAATGGTGTCTAGCTTGGCCGTGACCTTAAAAATGGATATTATTATTATTATTATAAAAACTCGTCATTATCTACTTATGACTTTATTTTGTGGACTTATATTATAATGTTTTCCACTGCTACCAAAAACTTATCTAAATTCCAAAGATTCCTTACCACCCACTCACTCAACCCTTAATGTTTTCATGAATTTATCAATGTAAGAAATATAAGAACTAGCTTGAAATATATTCAATTCAAATCCTCATACATATAAATAAAGTAACTTATTAAGGGATTTATTCTAGCCATTTTTCCCATATCTCGTTTATCTTCAAAGTTAAGGTGAAGTTTCCCTTTCCTTTTCCTTGGCCAACTCCACAAAATAATATTATCGTCTCCACAAAATAATATTATCGTTTTTTATACTTTCTAGACTAATTAATATATCATAATTTATTTTAATTAATT